>UZAN01039458.1:45864-57598 GCA_900618425.1 Echinostoma caproni
AACTTCCGAGTGACATAGATTGGACAATTTGGCAGAGCCTATGCATACATCCATTTCGATTCAAGCCGCTTCTCTATCTAAACGGATATGTCGAATGTCATTAAATAGAACCGTACAAGGTCATCACACATTCGGTTCAGCACATTTCTAATCGAAATGTAAATATTACTTAATCATGTGATTGCGTGTGCAATTGATGAATCAAACTATCGATCAATTTACACCGAACGTTACTTGTTCTATCTCACCCGGCAATAAGTGGTCAGAGGAGGCAACAACTATATTTCGCGCTAGGATGCTCACATTGTAGTGTCCTGTCCTGGGGCTTCGATTGTCCGTTTCCATCGCTGAGCAGCAGATCCTCGTGAGTATGAGGTTCGCCCCCTCTGCTGTTCATCACACTTAGATGTGTAATAAAAAAATACAATGATTGCCCATTCTATGGCTCTCTGTCACGCAACAGTGCATCACCTAATAGTACCCTCGGATCCCCCATTCCCAAAAGCATATGTCGGTTTTATGTTTCTGTCAAATACAACCTGTGGACACATTTGAACGACAAAAAGGTATCATTAATTGGACAAAAACACGCTTTTCTCCACTCAGCTTGTCCGTTCCGAGTTTCACCATTTGCAGTGATCCATAACTATTTCTGAATCTATTCGTACAACTGATGCAGTGCTGCTTACATTTTTATTTATTTATAGATTTATCTACCTGCATCGTGCGGTCATCGGCAGCAGATATTGTTCCGCTACTCGTGAACTGGCTTGTGTCTCGTATCCTTAGGTCACGATCGAGTTTTTCCTGTTTTTGTACAGAAGTGGTGTAAGAATACATAAGAACACTTGAAACAAATTTGTTCACGGTAAATGCGAACTAAAGAACCGGAAAATACTGCAGTGGGGTTGGGGTTCATTGTATTGGGTCTCGTCATCACAGTTTGTAGGTTTATTCATTTTATTTCTTAGTCCAGTACTAAGGTTGGTGAACTGAGACGCACTGCTGACAAGTCCCAAACTGGACGAAACAGCAGTCTAGTGCTCCATGTTCGTTATCACGAACATTTCCATCGCATTTAAGAATTGATATGATCGCTATCAACTTATAAAGCTGAGTTACATTAAAAGTATCGGCTGCCTGGAAGTTCGCCTGCGTGTTTCGCTTGTTAGCCCCGTGATTTTGATCGTCATTTCAATCGATGAATATGCACTATTGATGAGAACCAACCTGCTCAAAACATCGGTTATTTGCTTCCTGACGCTTACCAGTTCGCGTTTTCTTTCCGCCGTCTTCTTTTTTATATACTTTGGCAGTCACGCCCGTATTTTCCGGTTACGAGCGAGAAATGAATGGCTTTTGGTTAGATTCGAACCTGCAACTTTAGAGGAACTGAAAAAAACACGGGAGTGGGTGGGGTGGAATCTATAGTATGTTCAAGTGATATCACAGTGTTTGTTGCTTAAATAATCTAATAAACATATGCAAAATTTTACTTACGCAGGCTCTATAAACTTCGCTGTTACTGATTACGTATTCCACATTAGTTTGAAGCCAAATCAGGTAAGAAACCCATCACTTCCCAATTCCCATCTGCATTGTACCACAGAGAGCAAGCAATCGGAAGAGATAAAAGAAAAACCAATAAAACCACAACGAATATTGCGTTTTTTAATTTTATCGCACTTTGTGTCGTCCAATGAATGAAATGGAACTTTACATCAATCTGAATAAATTGAAGATATATAGGGGTGAGAAACTGTGCATCACATTCTCCCCCACTCATAACTTCCGTTGATGCATTGTGGATTGATTGTCCATCCGCACCGAATAACTTCCTCACTTTGTTCACATGATCCATAAAATATTGGGTTCCCTAGATCCGATGATCGGGCACTGCACAAGGATATCATAATATTATCTGAATGTGCCCAAACACACACACACACACACGCACGCACGCACGCACGCACGCATACGCTCGCACACACACCCACCCACACACACACCCACCCACCCACACACACACACACAACTTTACAGTAACCCCACTCCGTGTCCGATATTGCAGAATGGCACCGGCCGACAGAAGCTAAATGTGCACCATGTGGAGAGAAACAGGAGGATGGGGGAGTATAAATGATGCAACACCAAATATATGACATGGGAGATGCAAATTTGGACACATTCCGACCTTTTTATGTGAGAAATCTATCAGACACATTAGCAAACTGGAATGGTTCGAAATTGGTCGATTTCCCCATTTTGATATAGTGCTTAAAGTACAATCAACAAAATAGGCTGTTTGAAGGTAAAACTGAAACTCTTCCCGAGACGGGCATGGAAGGCGTAGTTCAATGGAGCCCATTAAATGGATGAAGCATAGGACATAGAATTTTGTTAGAATTGCTTAAAACCCCAATTATCATTGGTTATTTTGAATTGAAAACAAGAATATTCAGCTGTTAGCTTACAAAATAAGCAATTATTCACTCAAATGATAATATTCAGTCAGCTAACCCATCAACCACGTCATCTAGTAACCGATCAAATAAGCAAATAGCCCGTTTTCCATTTTCTGATTCCAGCACAAATCCATCAGACAAAAAAGAGAAAGATCTATCTCATGGTATAAAAATGTGAGATTCGTGGACTCCTTCAACTCTGATTGCAATGAGATGGAAGACGAAATCTCCAATGCTTCGATCACTGGCGTCATGACAACAACTCTGTAGGATTTGAATACTCTTCACATTCCAGAAGGACACCTTTTCGATTCTCTATGCCGCAAATCTACTCCCTATTCAATTGTCACCTTTCACAAGCAACGAAAAAGTTATGCGCGTTTCGCAAGTGTAAGGGACAAAAAACGATAAGTTAAGGTTTTCCCTGTTTCCATCACGTAACCTTACGCATTCGTTGATTGAATGTGTACACTCACACTCACCCACACGCTCACTTTTCATATCCCCTGTCCACAATTCATACACTTGAATAGTGTGTGTGTATACAGTTGATTTTACCGGACGACACGCGACTGAATCGTTTATCATCTCTGGAGCAGTAGGACAACTAAACCGGTGGTGGCCTTGACTGGTACAGGCGACTTGGCCAAGCACAGTAGTAGTAGCTCACCCGTTAGAGTTGGGATATTGTGTGTGTATGACGACAGTGGGAAGAAGGACAATATGACGGCGGTTTAGCACAGAACTAATGCGTGGCTAACCATGACCTGAGTAAAAATAGTGTATTCCAACTACCCCGGGCAACTGTTAAACAACTACCGTTGATCAACCCCCCGGCAATCCATGAGAGCTCTAAATGGAGTCTAGCGCAAACACGTATATATATATATATATGTATATATATATATATATATATATATATATATACGGGAAGAACAGGGTACAGAAATGCAAACGGATACATGCTATGATCCACTTGATTGTTTCCAATCAGAAGAAACGTGATGCTTACAGCAGCAGAATTAAAAGGTTAATGTGTGAAATAGAACCGGAACTCTCTACGGAGTACACAACTAAGTGACGCGTTTATATTATATTATCGAGCTGTGATACCATCAGCTACACAACGTTCACGTAATCACCAATTAATCAGAAGTTTGAGTATAAAAGTCACAACGATTAAATAATTGAGATCACACTACCCTTACTGGTTGCCTCTGAGCTCTGACTCAATTTTATGTGATTAGAATCAGTCGAATTGGCTACCAATTGTAATGCAAAATACACCTTTGATTTTCTCTTCGACCAATGAACATTCGTTCAAAGCTTTTCTGTCAATCGATCGATCAATCATCGTTTCATCTGACTTACATTTTGTTTAAAACTGATAAACAGTAACGTTTTGCTCTTCGGCACGTGAGCAGTGATATTTTCAGACGTTCCTGGGAATTCCATTAACCTCAACCTCTCATGAGTAATTGTGTGAGATGACTTTTATTGATTTTGGACGATGGTCCTTCAGTTATATTGTTGTTTGACAGACTGAAGATTTATTTTGAGATTGTGAAAAGTTTAGTAACCTCACTGGGATTTGAACTCACGCATGGACGCCATCTATGCTTGCGTGCGCTGTAAAAAAGCGTAGGCAGCGTCCATGCGTGGGTTCGAATACCACTGAGGCTACTGAAATTTTCACAATCTCGAAATAAAGCTTCAATCAGTCAAACAACAATGTAAACAGCCAACCTTGCCTTAGAAGTTCGTCGGTGGACTGCGGTGAATTTTAAGGAAAACCTGTCGTGTCAGTCAGGTTACATGCTGACTGGTGGATGCCATATGCCTCTGTAAATTGGATGGGTGATTCGAATGTGAAAAATTTAGTGCTATCGATGTGCCTTCATAGCTCAGCTGTTAGAGAGTGCGCTTTACAAAAGCGTAGGTGGCAGTTATACACTTCATGTGCAATCTTCAAACCGTCCAACCAGCTATCCTGGCCATCCAATATCTGAGATCGTGACCCCTGATTTTTCCGGTTTCTGTGTTAGTACCTTGTCAACCAGCTCCCGCCGGAGTTGGTTAAATTGATCGATTTCACTTTACTCGAATGTTTTCGTCCATGTCATTTTATGCCGGTAGATGAGGTCTAAAATGAGCGAAACTCGAGTCAACAGCTTCTTAAGTGCATGACCCCAGTGATAAATTTTAGAAGGAGTCCGAAAGAACGATGGCATGTGTAAATCCATTTCAAAATGCCGCAAAAATATTTATCAAAGAATACTCCATGAAGGTCGGCGAAGATTACGCGACAGCTGTTTCATCCTCGATCGCGTTCATCAGAACAAAAGTGCACAGAGTCTGTGCCTGACAGTTCGTATGAAATAAATTCAAACTACATACGGAATACCTAAAACGTGAGTGAAACAATTCAGATGTTCGCAACACCACTGAAAATTCGCGCATATTTCCATTAGGGAATTTCCCATCAATTGTGATCTAACGGGCTTGACCATGTTGCTGATAACAGTGTCTGCACACAAGTGATGTCCCATGGGTAAAGTTGGGGGTAGGTATTTATCTTAGTCTGCAAACTATTCTGGGAACAAGCTTTCGCTTCTCCATTAATAACCGACTAAAAGTTGCTGCTGTTTTCGTCGAATGTTTATTACGTTCCTAATTGTACTTATAACGCGTTTTATGACTTACCGGGGATTCAAAACAATTCCAGTGCCCCACTTTTCTGCATCAAAGTGGACATGGTCAGGGAAATGTAGTTATTGTGTTTGGTGATGTGATCATGCCCTATTCAGTCACCATGGTTTCAAAGAAATATTTTTTGTGTTTCGATCGGTTTTTTCTTTGACCTTGAAAATGCCATAAGGTGGGCACGCAGAGTTTAGGTTTAGAAGACACTACGGTGTGCTTACCGACCTAGGGACCATTTTCAGAGATGAAATGGTGTGTTTTATCTTATGGAGGTGATTTTCAAATATGTCCATTTTATCGCAGAACAAAAGAAAATTAACCCACTGATTGACAGGTAATAAAAAGCACCAGTAGTGGAAGTTTTAGCAACGCAAAAGTATGTATGATGTGATGATTGCTACCGGATAGAAAAATCACCGTGATAAAATACATCCAGGAGATTACTGATCATCATTTTGGTCTGATTACGTGAAACTACGTTTTTCCATTATACGAAACTGGTGAGAAGTAAAGGAGCAAGAGAATTGCAAAACTTATAGCCACGTGACACTAAAACAGGATGACTGACCTCGATGATCTAATCCGTATATCCTCCTTCTCCTCCTCCTCATCATCATCATCATCATCATCGACAAAACCACCACGAACAACAACAATAACAACGGCAAAACATTAGGAAGTAATAAGAAATGCTGAAAAGCGTTCCGAAAAGGATAGAACAGTTCTTGATTTTATGCATGACTATCGTTGGTTAGAATTAGGTTAAAATAATTGAAATTCAAAAATACCTGAGCTGGTGAATCCATGTATCTTGGGTTTCTTGTTCCAAGTTATAATCAGTTTCGCTTTCTTGGATAGCTTATTGGATAAACCAGTCAGGTAATCAGGGAAAGTAATTTGCAGTCAGGCTCGTCCCCATTCACCAGCCGTGCAACAAATGTGTCCAATACAAATAGCATCTTGTCCCACACTCGATTGACAGACAAGGAAGAAATCGAAAGAAAAAATATGGTCCCCTATCAATGTCCCAGTGAAACACATAAATCACTTAGGTGCCGAATGAATTCGGGGAAACGCTGTTTCCATGATCCTGCAGCTGAGATCGGAAAATCTGAGAACTGGATGCGGAAAAACAATTATCCCAGTGTTTAAGGGCAGTTTCTAGCGATAGTTTCTCCAATCCACTCGCTCGGCCTCACGTAACTATTCCATCCATTAAGATTGTGTTGAAAAAGCGATCTCTGTGTGTGATCACTGGTGACTGCAGTACCTGAAGCGATCAGGTCGCACGATCAATAGCACGTAATCCTAAGCTTTCAGTACAATTTGTTTCCAAAAGCACGTTTATCAAACAAGATCACCGAAGATGTTGCTTAGAATGCTAGTGAAATGATTGCATATATATGTATATATATATGGACGAACATGACGTACATGTCTTTAAGAGAACATTTCGCGATCGGTAATCCACCTACATTAATCACGGTAGTGATTCTTAAGTGGATTGTTACACGTATTCTTGTGCAAACAAATACTCAGCGTTGCAAATTAGCTGTTTGTATTGGAAATACACTTCCTAGGTACAACTATATTAATGACCAGACAAAAGATTACCAAATAAACATGCCTGATTAACCATAGGAACTGCAAAAACGGGTCTTGGGTCTCCAGGGGAACACATTTCAGTCTCTCTTCTACACTCTTACGTAGATAACCAACCCATTTCTGTGCTTCAGTCCTTTTCCTTAATGGTTTCATTTGCTCGTCACGTCAGCGCAATCCCCTTTTGACTAAAAGCTATATCAACATGTTGGAGGCCAGTGTGAAAATGGACGACAAACTTGCAAAGATAGGTCATTGTACTTCGTATATAGATAAAGTGAATGCAGTCTAATCAACTGATCAGCGGAGGCCAAGTGAGTGGAATGTTTATGTTCTACCTGTGAGGTTGGAGGTTTAATCCCCAGTTGGGTCGATAGATTCACACCGCTGTTGAGACTCAGCAAGATTGAAATGGTCGCATGGCAGAACCTCCCTCTTTCTAGATCATTTTGGGCACTGCACTGCAAAATCGGTAACTTAATTTGACGGGAATACCATTCTGTGATTGGTGTTGTTCTGTGGTTGTCCACGCACTGATAAGTTCACACTTTTCCTCATGATTCCAACCCGAACCTGAGTCATACAACTGGCTATGTAGAAGCCTATGACGTTGCGACCTTCTCAATCTGATGTCCCGTGTACAGGTCTAATACGAACATTCAAATCTGTGCACAAAAAATGACCTTGATTTCAAGGTTGACTTTTATTGAGGTGATATTTCTCGAATTGATTGAGTTAGATATCAAACATAGATTATTATTATGAAACCTTATTTAATGCAATTTCTCTGGGTTGTGAAAGAATTTCATTTGGTTATCCAATAGCGTTGCTACAATGGATGATACACTAGATAAAATAATGCCCCATTACAAATAAGGGAAATGGCAAGGGTTGACGGAGATAATTTGGGATAATTCTTGAGTCATTCTTATTAGAAAGTATTGCGTTGTCATACTTGATAGAGTTTGCTATTCTCATGTTCAGATAATTTATTCTTGGCACTCAAGGTCAGGCACGTTTAATTTACAATCATGCAGCCCAGAAACTACGTACATCGAAGTAGACAAGATATAAATTATTGTCCATACCTAAAGCATTAATATGGGTGATAAATATAATGAAACTCCCTTTGATCATAAAGAAAATATTTTAGTGCATCACAATCAGCTAGTACCGTATATGTTGTAAATTGCTATAAATTGTCACAAAACCGGGTTCCTGGTTTCGTTATAGCATTATCAAAAGTCAATCAAATGTAGCAATCAGCTAATACATTTCTGTCGCTATTCAATACTCTCGAGGGTGCAAGAAATCGTTTCAACAAACTCCCGTTTTCCGGCAATTTTTCGTGAATTCCTGTATTAATTTGAACTTTGATATTTTGTTTCTATTTAGTTTTAAACGTGCATTTGGAATTTGACGCATCAAAGTTGGCATTCTCCGGAGTGTAGTAGGCAAAGGATGCCACGTACTTTTACCTTAGGTGGAACGATTCACACCAGCGGATCGTGTCCGGAGTAATGGGCTAATTACAATGTGTGGATTACCACGTTGGACTTTAGCCGCTGGGCTTTCAGTTTACGTAACCGGGAAGGTAAACGGCAAATCGTTGCCGGTGATTTCTTAAAGAAAGCAGACAGCCAACTGATGTATCAAGCTTTGTACGACCTGTTTCTACCAACAACTGTACCGGATCCGTGGAAATTTTAAAACTATCCGTGTCTCGCACGTAGCTCAACTCAGTAGAGTGTGGATTTGTATCACAAGGGACTACATCATTGATTATGTCAAGATAGCTCATAATCCTTTGCTTGAATTCTACCCAAAATGATTGCTAATGCTTATTTAACTATGGGCTATACAAATAACGCTTTTAGTATCAGATCTCTAGTGTCACCCTTGTATGATATAATTTTGAACCTTAGACTAGCCAAAACGTGGCCTGAAAGATACATCTGCAGGACACTTTTCCTTTCGGACCAGTAAAGATCATAGGATTTGATCACCAGCTGACCGGTTTAACCACTCGGTCCGCCCAAATATTTTGGATGCATTACTCGGGATCGCCTTTGTCAAGTTATAGTTCAATAGTACATATACGACCCCAATTACAAGGAATTGTCTGCACACAAGCATACTAAATTGCATGATTTTACTTTGTTTTTGCAAAACCGTCACAAAAACGGAGGTATATCGAATACCCGTCGCTCTTTCGAAACAGAGAATAAAAGCAATAGAGAGTTTTACAAAGTTTATTCTCCAACACTCACTAATCTCTGAGTGCACTATGCTCAATATGCCGTAATCCCCTCTGTCGCGTTGTTGAATACGTCTATTGGGCTGCGGACTTCAGCATCTAGGGTAGCAGAGAATACGTTCGTTAGGCGTTTTTTCCTAATTGACGTCATTCAATTGAGGTCATTCGACTGAAAACAAAAACCAGTAAAGTTCACTTTTCCTCCAAATGTTTCACCTGTTTTAAGGTCACAGGTGGAGTTTTATTTCGAACATTTTACACATGATCAATCGCATTGCTTACTCGGTGGCATGTGATTTCCCTATCACTGTTAGGAATCACCCGGGAAACCGGATGTCGTAATATAGAGCAGTTGGTGCACTCATGCACAGATCGCTTCACGACCCGATTTCCAGCCCTGTGCACGGATCACATGCGATACAACACACACACACACACACACACACACACACACACACACGTGTTATGTCCGATCATGAATGAGCTGGAGATCCATGATGGTTCAGGATTTTTGACAGCTACATCGGCTGAAAAATCTTTCCGATCGAGGGGTGAAAACAACTGTTCACTCAACGAACAAATGTACCACTCAAGCCCCACCGACTAATGTTTTTTTCATACTGGATTTCCACCGATAGCCAACTAACCAGATACCGTAAAATGCTTGTATATGACGCTTTTAGTCGAGGTGATATCAAGCAGCAATTTAAATTTACCTGAAACGCACCACGCGTACAAATAAACTACTAACGAAATTTTTCTATCCACGCTGTTGGAACTTGTCCACCAAATCAAGACGCTATTAATCAGAGGCCTTCTCCCTCCCCCCTTTAGACAGAGGTACATTATTACTGAACAAAGTAATTTGAAAAAAGGCCAAATTTATATCAAAAAATCCCTTTCCTTTAATCCGGATTTAGAAAACCTTGGTGTCTAATCTACAACAGATTCCATTTCGATCAACAATTTCCAGAGTTGTCATCGCCTTTTGTTTGCCATTACGTCATACCAAACAGGCAACATGTGAAATGTGACAAATACGGCAGTTAAAACGAATTGTTGTAGTAGGTTCGCTCATTTGATAATACCGAGTGAGAGCAGTTTCATTGAAATGAGCAGAGGCTACACCTGGGGGCGGGGCGAGTGATCATGTTTGATGCATGCAGTTGATAATGGATCCAACAGCCTGATGAGAATGGTGCAAAATAGGTCTGATTTACATCTGAATCCAACAGAGTAGATTACATTTTATCGCAAGTGTCTCTCTATCGGATGCACGGTTTTTACTTCGGTTTACAAACAATGGTGTGACTTCAACTGGCCTTGATCTCTTGTATTTGACCTGTTTTGTTGTTGTGGAGCCTCAGAAAAGACATGCGGGCGAACGTACTATGGTAATTCACCACTGATAAGAGGGGGATTTTGGCCATATGCTCTTATTCTATAATCGAGAGTTGGCATTAAGCGCTCCCGGCAAACTTTGAACCGCAATAGGTTGGAACAACTTAATACAATCAGAAGTTACGTCGACAACCACTTGGTCCAATTTCGTGCGAACAAATCAGTCGTTGTGAAACTCATGTAATAGTAATCCCTTGGCAGGAAGTTCAAGTGCACCTGTTCTCTGTATTTACATATTGATATGTAACGCGAAATGACAACTGATTGCAAGAACTCAAAGACATATGGTCAAAATAAGGTCAACCATTATTGTTATTCTTGTGCTTCTGCGATATTAACTCAAAAGCGAAGGTTCCTCTAGGTCTGCATGTGTCCATTCCTGTTCTCCCAAGACAGCAGTAATAAAAAACCAGTTGTCGGGATTGATTGGGCTTGCGTGTGACCAAATAATGGAACCGTTGCACCAACAATGTCTCGATTTAGGTGATCAGTTGCTTCACTTACTGATCAATCTGTGTCTGCATACGTATTGCTACATGAGGGCGCGACGACGATATCTGCGTTAATGACTCACGACAATGTTCTGTTTATCTTTTTCTGCAACACACGCATGCACGCACGCACGAGCGTACTTGCGCACTAACGCACATGTAAATATACAAAGGGAAGAAAGGGTGAAATGACCAATAGAGAAAGAACAAAGAATTTATCCTACTAGATCAGTCAGACAGAGAGCAGGATTTTAAGACAGCATTTCCATCTATTGTCTTGAATGGGTCACTTTTTGGGCTGTGTGCAGATGTATGATACATTCATTGTCAAAAAAAGTAAATGGCATTTTCTTCACGTGAGGCTGTGGGTGATTGTTCTGTTTAAATCAATCCGCCATACAATGAGGAAGATATGAATAAATAGATAGACATGTGTAGATAGATAGATAGATAGATAGATAGATAGATAGATAGATAGATAGATAGAAAGATTTCCTCGGGCACCGCAACCTCCGTTATGAAAAGTGACTGTTCATTTATATATAAAATAAGCGAAAAGAAAGTAAAGCTTTTATTATTATCTTTTGTTGTTCTCATTCTCCTTTAGATGTAACGGGTTCGATTTTTTGGTGTCCTCATTGTCTAAACCAGGAGATATACAAGCAGTATACAAATATCGTTGTTCGAAGTGGAGGTATCGATCATTCATTTGTTAGCGAAGCTATCTCTTAAATAGATCAGGTTCTACTTTTGAAAGGATTACTCCAAACTTGTTGTCTTATATGTAGTGGGTAAAAATACCGATCATTTTACCA
>UZAN01039458.1:58050-90845 GCA_900618425.1 Echinostoma caproni
ACAGAACAGGTTGACCGCTAAAGGTATATGCTGAATGAACGATCGAACAAAATGAGTGAGTCCTTTCCCCTACCGGAAGCATCCTTCTCCAGGAATCACTTCAGCCTCATGGATTAGCTTACCTCACGGGCATCATTCATTCCCATGTGAATTCGAAATTTTCGCTCCGAACTATGGGTAACTAATCATATGTTAGCTACTTAAACACCTTGAATTCACATGAGCAGGATGATCCTGCCGAGGGCATTTTCAAAAAGACAGAAGTATCTCCGAGCACAATGTGACTATGATATATGACTCATGATAATGCCATCATAGATCGCTGAATGGTATTTTCATCGGCATCTCTTGGCGTGAGTTTGAGAGTTATTAGTCTTCAGTGGTCATTTTAATTATCATTGTGTTAATGATTTAAACGATTAACTAGCTTTAACTTCAGTGAACCCCGTGTAAAGACCGGGTTGTTGATGATTTTGCGAATCACATAAAAGAAGTAACTGGAAAAATACCAGTGATTACGGTGGACTCAAAGGTAATCTTCCGGTCCAGTGTGATTAGGCTAAAAGCAACTAACTCACAAATTATTAACATATAACCATCCCAAATATTCTCTTAGTTGTACATGAGCATACTGTGTCGTATCTTGCATTGTTAGTCCAAATATATCTTGCATAACTGATGGACCGTTAGAACCGTGAAACTGGCTACCCGCTACTGATGAAGATTTTGTACACCTATTCATAATAATATTTTTGGGTATTAATGATCTATACTAAATAGGGGGCAGGTTTTTCATTTATGATAGGTTCAAATGTTATAACTGGATCTCTAATGTGATATATAGTCCCATCCATTACACTTTATTTACCTCCCCTCATCTGTGTGTGTTGCCCAACAGAAACCATTGCCATTCATCAGGCCACGGTTCCTGTAAATATGGACTATTATCGTTGCGTGGCTGATCCAGAACTGGGTTTTCTGACTGGTAAAGATGGCACGTACGGAAAATACACCATGCGTCTAACTGCCAGCCCAACACTCACATCCCGTATCAGTTCCACACCCCCAGCGACCGGTCCAGACGGGGCAGCGGACTACACGACCCGACTTTGGCATCCGGAGCATGAAATGTATCACACATGTGTGCCTGAGCACTGTCGAATCGCGGGCGGAGGTGGAGGAAGTAGCTGTATTGTGAGTGGACCAGGGGGAATCAGTGCTCCCCCAACGCATACCACACTCAGACGCAGTCCTGGTGGACTGGAGCTGGCCACGGTAAGTGCGAATCCCCAAAAACCAGGATCTGGTTAGGTGGGTGGGTGGGTGAGTTAGTGAATGAGTGATGAATGAGTACATAACGCGAGAGAGATAATAGCATAGATAGATATAGATTGTGGTACAGAATCTTTATACCACAACCAGAGAGAGCAATAGCTTTTATTTTGCATATGGACAATGGATTTTGGCATGCATGTCTGTGATCAGAAATGTAGAGTTATTTGCGCAGGTTTTATAATGAGCTTGAACAGCTTTTTAAGGGGTTCCGTATCACTCTAACCAGACAGGAATGATTACAAAATGGTTACAAAATTGTGCGTTTTCCGTGAATTCAATCATACAACTCACCAAATCTTCTTGGTATTTGGAGTGACGTGGTAGGCCAGATGTATTGTCAAAAAGGAAACCCACGTTTCATATCAGAAGTATGTTCGATTCATTTTCCAAACAGATAATTTTTGGGTAACTCAGGGGAAATCTTTTTGCGCTAGGAGAGGCCTTCATTGCGGTGAACTGGGTTTGGAATTTATCCAAAGACCACAACTTAGATGACCAATTATCCAACATTTTTCGGTCATTCATGACACGCTGATACAAGGTTTCTGGTTATACAGAGGGTAGTATTGGTTAAGCGGTTTAGGTGGCTGCCACAGTTTCATTTTCGAACACTTCTACCACCAGTCTACATCGACAGTAGTCATCTTCTCACTTACCCGGTTTAAACCAATACCTATTTGAAAAGAGTCTCACAAGTCGTTGTTCAATCCAAGTCCCACGGTTGATCATTTGATTGTAAAAACCTGCCTTGAGAAAGGTTACCCAGGGTAACCGAAACGTCGGCGAATATAATTCTCTACCGACATCACTGCGTTATGAACACTATAACATTCACAATAAAACAACACATGGCGCATCGATTTTTCGATACACTCCTAACATCATTTGGTCACGATGTGTTAAAAAAAGTTGATCAGTCCAGTTCTCACGACTAAATAGCAGGTCGTTTGGACTTATCCTCTTCATCACATATTAAGATAAACGGAAAAATATTCAAGAAAAGGTTTCAAATAACTTTTTGATGTAATTTGCAATTCGCGTCTAACATATCATAAGCTGAATGCCATCGCCTTCCTCACTCAATTGTCTTTTTGCTGATCTCTATTGTGTCCACCACTCGGGAAGTATTTCGTGAGCAGGTGTCTTTGCAACAGCCTTCCAGACAATGACGGCATCGAATAGTGGCTAAACCTGCCTACCGCAAAAGAATTGAGTAAGCAATGAGTTATTAAAGGAATCCAACGAGGGAGAGAGAGAGAGAGGGAATGAGACATTTCACAATGCGGAACATTGTAGTCTACCTTCTGAAAAACCAACAATTGAAAGTGCTTTTTAACGATTGCTGGTTTGTCATCATGTGTTGCTGAACTCATATTTGAATTTAGTGACCTCATTTTAATATTGTTCTGTCCCATGGTCGCAATAAAATACACATTCGCATCCCGATTAGGTATCTGCTCAGCAGATTCCCATTTCAGGACAACACTTTGCTACCAAAAGCATTATATGGCTACAACCCCCGTGAAGGATTGATATAGTCGGATGAACCTCGCCGTAATGGGTCGATTAGACTAATGTTCTTGATACGGTAGTGTATTGCTGTGTATTGCTGCTGTGCGATCATAACGCCTGTCTGGTACTGTTGCTGTTACCCTTGGCCTCGTCAGCATACTTTGACATGCCTTTTTATCTCATTTCCCGGCTGGTAACTAGCTAACTAACTCTATCTTGTCGAATTTCGGACTTGATTACCGGGTGCACACAGACCGATCTGGCCGTGTGATGTTTTTCCACAGACTAACGATGATTAATGCATTTTGTTCGTGTACACTGTTCGCTCTGCACCCCGCGTGTGTCGCGCAAAACCGGTGGTATGCAACGAGCAGTTTTTCAAAAGGACCCGATGACAGGATCATTAGATGCTTGAGCGTGAGTTTGTTCTGACTCGCGCACGCCGTACACGTGCGGCCGTGCAACTATGTGTGTGTATGTGTGTGCGGTTGTTGTGTCCCGATCCGGGGTGATTTCGTTTGTCACGGAAGCTTCGCGCGGGTAGATCTCTCATGCATGCATGGTGGCCAACCGCAATAAACTAGCTTTCGAATGATGTGGGTAAGAAGGGTCCCTCAATTGACAGTAATACGCTACGTTTCAACGTGTGATATATAACCCGTGATGAAAAAAGGAAAGCAATACTGCATGACTGGTACCGTGGTGTTCACTTCCTGCTCGCAAGGCAGCTCATATTCCCTTGTCCATCACAAACGGTCATGATAAAGGTTCATTGCGAGTTTGTTACACTTTTAAAAACTTTCTTATCTTCCTTTCATTCAAAAACTGAATGCAAAGTTGATGGAATAGTTATGGTCCTGTGTAATCGTCACCTGTTCCCCGAAGTACAATGAACAAAACACACCGGTTGTGTTGCGCACCGCTGCACATGTTTTACAAAACAGAATAAAGCAACCACAAGTTGGTCAACTTAAACTAAATTAAGTTAGGTAAAATATCTCCCTACTGAGAAGAATACGCCATCAACGTCTTATTCAAATGAGTCAAGGTGGAGATCTTATATATTAAACGCTATTAATCAAGTCCGAACGACCGATATCCAGGCCAAAAGTTGATAATATTTACCGCCATCAATGTTGCTCAACAGCATTCCGTGCACAATCTTTGTTCAAGTGTCACCTTTAAACGTCAAGAAGATTGAGATGAAAAGAGAAGCCTTTGTCCACAAATTCTTTCGGACCAAATTGATTCCTCACCGGAACGATTTCAATTCCAAGCACTCCACGAACTCATTAAACCAACTGATCTGCGCAAAGACTCAGACTGATGGTAATAAATTATCGTTTGTTCTTATTTTCAAGGTCACTCAGTAGCAAACCATCAGTATGTTAGTTTTCAAGCAATTTGATGAATTAGAGCATCGTTTATAGCGATAATCGACCCGATGGTTGTTCGGTTGTGGAAAGGGGAGATTTCGTAGAAAACAGGCGTTTGAATACACGAATATTACTCGTGACGGAAAAATGTTTTACAAATGATTCTCTTCGTAGCTCGTATTGATTATATGAAGATTTCTAGAACGTCGTTCCGTCTGATAAGCGTTTTAAAGAAAATGCATGTACAGATTAGAGTAGATGGTTTGATGAACTGATCGATTAATGAACAAATTTCTACGTGTTTCTGATGCAATTTCGGTGAAGTAGCCGACAATAGGCGATTGTCGGCTGTTTCAGACCTGTAGAGACTTGTTACCAGGGGATAATTGATACCGTCCTGCTGGGAATCGAACAGCAATGCTTAGAGTGGGGACTTGAAACCCCACCCCGTAGATAGTTAGCACAATTGGTGTATCGCCGCATTGGTTATCAACGAGTTTGGTAATTCACAGATACATGCATGGGACTCATTTCCGTAAATTTCACTTAATCTCCACACGTGCAGGAATATTGCAGACAACAAATCCCTAATTTCATGCATAATAAGAGAAACCACAGCTCCCAACTCTTGTATACTTTCGTGATGTTTAACTTAAACGTTTTGAATACTGCTAATTTAGTGAGTTCTTCATCCCTAGTGATACTATCACCCTTCACTAATGAATATTTACACCCACCCACCCCGACTCCCGAACGGAGTTACAGCGGTCTATTTCGACAGACATATTGTCCTCTCACAGACACAACCAGGTCTTCAACATTATCAACAATTGTGGTGTCCGTTTTTCCCTTTGCTTACACATTTGTGGTGTGATTGCACCTTCTGTTACGACAACGCTTTCCTTCTCTGTCCTCGTCCCGTCCTGGTCACTTCCCACATTTTTGCTTCCTGATCATATTCACCTCTAGGTAGAAGTTAGCAAAATGTAGCTTCACTCCAACCTAATGATCAATAAATCTTATAATTTTCAATGGAATTTCTCTGTTTTGAGTAAATCTTACAACCAGAAAACGTTGGCAAGTTCATTGTATTAATATTTATGCCATTGATATATTTAGGGCTACCCCCAAATCATGTCATATTCTTTACAACTGGCAGCCATCATTGCAGAACATTCCTCACATTGTTAAAAAGGTGTCACATGTTGTACAAAGCTTAGTCAGCAACTCTCCTCCACGAGGAGATCACCTTTTCTCACATCTTGAAATGCTAAAGACCCGTTGATAAACGTCGACCTTAATCTGCGTAAACTAAATTCTAGGAATCAAAGGACGGTGCATATCCCAATAGGACTAACGGGAGGGGGGTGAAGAAGACGTGAACGGTGAATTTTTCTCTTATCCCACCACCGGTCACTAAACCGCCTTTTTCATCTAAAAATGCATCGGGCATCAATGTTGATCTGCATGCGTCGGAAAGCACAACAACAACGCGTTGGTGAAACTGCGCCATAGACGGTAGGCATTGACTCTACCCAGCTCCATCCCGCCCGCCCTCCAACTAATATCATCATCACCATATCACACAGTTTGAGGTCCGTTCCGCGGTCGTGCGTGATCTGATGAACAGAGTACATGCTCAATTATCACCCCATTGAATGATCTACGTGATCTCCCTCCTCCGCTCCAGCTGTCAAGGCTAATTCCCTTGTCGCTGCGCTCAGTCAGCTAACTCAGTGTCGGCATGATTCGAGTGCACAACATGCATGCAGCCATTTCGGACTGATTTCACAAAGCAGCAACAGCAGCAGCAGACACAAACAACAACAACAACAACAACCGAGACAGCTTTTCCAACAGAACAAGGATGTACTGTGTATAAACAAACAGAACCAAGCTACACATAGACACACACAAATTTACTAACCACGAAGACCAATTAACTCGTTCTGTTTATGTGCTCTGGACAGTACCTCATGCAGTCTCTTCAGCTCTTCTCTCGTTCTCTCCTGTTCCGTGTCTACGAGGAGCGATTTGTTTATCATTCGGTGTTGGTGGCCGGATCAGAAAACGTGCTTGAGAGAGGAGAAAATCCCGTGTCGTGAGAACCACAGGGTGAAATGAAAATGGGTAGATGTAGATGATGGGTGTTTCGTTCACTCTCTAATAGGATACTATCCCATTTCTAATAGACAGTAGACAGCCGAGAAAAGAACCACATAGACGCCTAAAGCCTACATTTTCGGGACACCTCGTTTATTCGGTCCTCTAATTCTTCGTCCCTTTTAGTCATTCACATATTCCGATTTAAGGGGGCATGTTGAAGATGCATTCTGTTCATTTGGCAGCTGAACTGAGAGAGAGAGATCAGCTGCGCTTCATATGTAAACTAATCCAAAACCATAGTAACAATTCTATTCTCTGTGCATTTATGTTTTATCTCCACTGATAGAAGTGAACGATGTGAATTACCGATGCACAGCCATGGTGATGTATTGAACAATATGTAACAATATGTACTTCCAGTTGTTTAATAGAAACGATTTGTGCAATCAGTATGCAGCAAGTTTTCCACTGTTAGTTGAGGTTACGGTGGTCGGGTTGGATTTCGATCACACAAACTCAGACCATAGGCGAGCACCTGATTTTATTCGATTAACACCTCGTTTTCAACGGGGCCACGGAGAACAGTCCAAGAAACGGTGTTATCCATCGACGAGGAAAATTTGAAGCTACCATGTACCTGAAAGACCTATGAGTTACAAGTACAAAACAACATCATGAACCGACTGGCACATTATATGTCGCCGAATCACTATACAGGGAAACATTATCTGTCGAGGTAACCGCTTTCGGAACTTCGTAACCAAAATTCTTGTCACAAAAATGGCATTGGATGTTTAGGTGCAATCATAAAAAAGGACAATATTATTTGTGTTATAGAGCGATCAGTAGCCTCTGTGGGAATCGAACATACACATCAAAGCTCCCTACAGCTTATGTTCGACCGATTGAACTACAAAACTACATTGACAGCTCTGAGCTTTTCACACAGGATCGCACATCAAACTTAAAGCTGTATTTGGGCAGCCTGCTCCCGGGCAAGCACTCCTTGAAACTTACCGCATGCCCCTACGATCGAATTGATTGTTCAGATTATGCGGTTGTTTTTACCATTTATTTTGAGGAAAAATAAGTTGTGTTACAGCCGTAAAAATACAATCCTCGGTGAATTCGAAAGATGTGAATGTAAACGATCAGCTTCGTTTCCGACTGTGAGATAAGCGGTGGAAAGTAGTGCAATCGGTCCTTTCCGCGGGCCGCCACATTCAAATGGGACTGGACTATATGAATGTAATTCGAGTAAAACCGTCCTGTAATCGATTTTCATCCGATGTCATAACGACCAGTTCATTGTTTAATAGAGGTAGAACCACAGTCCGTCTAGCATTTTATTGAGCGAGGATTGAATTTCCCTCATTTGTTGAGAATAAAAATATGCGGTGAATCACATATCTGTTTTAACAATAGAACAAAAACGACCGGAAGCGTAGTGGTTTTAAGGTTGCTGTCACAACCGGTTTTCGGGACGATGCTTAGACTGTGGAATACCGGTGCATCTACTGTAACTACCCGGCAGACTCGTCAGCCTAATACTCTCCCCGAGGACGGGTGAAAATATCGTAGCTCGTAAATCACTGATTAGTAGCAGGGTGATTATAATTCAGGAAGGTGACCGCGTAATATAAATAATAAAAACCTGTTACCGGTGGGACAATTATTGTGCAAATCGATCGAGTAATAGTGGAGAACCGCTCCGATTGTTACTTACTCCTTTCCGGCCATTTGAAATATTACAGAGAGATAGAAATTGAAGCCATCTATTTATATCGAATACAAGACATGCTGTTCTCTCCTCATGGTTGCATGACTACAGTCTCTTTACAATGGAACACACCTATACTCGTTGGATGTATACACCTGAAGGAACAAATAAAATGAGTAAAATACTACTGATAACTAAATTGTCGAAGATAGCATCATTTTGGAAGATCAAAACACTGAAAAAGCAAACACTTATTTATCGATTTCGTGTGTACAATTCCTTTACCTTTACTGGAAAGAATGACACGCGCTGCAGTCATTTATCGCCGTTCCCGAGGACTTTGGCACATCCCTATCGAGAGTTGCGGCACTCGCACTCTACTGTAGCGTTTATGACAAAACATGCATAAACTGAGAGTTGAAAGTGGACGGTGTTTTTTGTAAGAGATCAGATTGCTGCGCCAACGAAAGAAGCGATCAACAAACAACGCTGTTATTGAGGATAGCTCAAATGCTGCAGTTATTTATTCTTGTAACGATAATTGTCCTGCATACCCCACCAATTACTTATGTATCATAGACAGTCTCCCATGGTGAGGCATTCCCTCTTGTTTGAACTTCGAAAATCACGACTGCAGTAGGCGCAGAGTATTGTGCTTTCTCCTTACTTGTTATCAACATCCATTTGTGACAGATCCCTTAGTTATCTAGCCAAGATCTATTTAAATATGCTGATATTTTGGTTCGATGTCAAACTAATTCAAGCTAGTCTGACATTGAATTATATTCAGACAGTTTAACACAAGTGCAAGTGTTCTCAGTTCAATGCCACCTCCAGTTGAATGCTCCGAAAATTTTCGAATACACTTACTTTTATTCATTCGTGAACTGAGTGACCCTTGACATTTTTAACCTTCCTCGCACTATTCATTAACAGAACACACATCACGAAATATTTAGAAATTCCCTTAGAGAGCAATCTACGGTGGTGTTCCCATGTGCAAACCCGTGTTGATAAACTGCGGCGTTGACCTTCCAGATACACACAACCTAGGACAATTCAGTATGCAGCATTCAACTACATGTTCTTTTTGTTTATCAGTTCATTTTTCCTGTCCTATTTTACTGCTCCCCTATGAGTTCCCTTGGCCTAACGCAATAAAGTTTTTCTTTACTCTTCGCCGTGCTATGGCAACGATTGGTCCTTTATCCCTCATTTCCACAAACACTCTAATTACAAAATTGTCTGATCTTCCTAGAATCTCATTTGAGAATTGCGCGCACAAAATTCTTAACGACCACCACCAACCATTTGCTCAATCTCAACCAATCACTAACCGTTCGTAGGCCAAAGTCCGATCCAGTTTTGCTGTTTATTCTCCCGCCTAAAGTGGTTCCCAATTCAACAGAACCCTGTTTGGCTAGCACTCTAATTAACAAGAAGAACAGAAATGTGCATGAATTAATTTTAAATCTACTAACATGAACTTTTTTCGAATAATAATAATCATTCAATCATTTATTCACATTTTCATCGTATTTATCCTATTGTAACGGGGTACATGATTTTGATTGAAATAGAGACATGGTTGCTTACAATATACAATACAACGATTGACAAGCCAATATTTGTCTTAAACCCAGACCGAAGAGTGTTCTCCGCATTCAATCTTCTCACATCAACTACACGAAACAATTTTTGTCTATCCATCCCGAACAATTTGCAGATGAGTATAATCTGATACTTATTCAGTGATTAGATATTGTTGTGTAGACGTCCAAAACGGGACCATCCAGTTCGGTTGTTGACGCAGTGATTTTTGGCTCAATTCACTTGCTAAGTGCAATCAATTACATGGGTGCATAGATCACGGTTTGCTNTTGCTCAGAGGGTTGTGTAACATTCGGACAACGTCAGTTCAAATAGTTTGGCAGTGGAATTTACTCTTCTACTGGCAAATAACTGTGCATCTTGTTTCGGAGATCATTTGGCTTCGTCAATATTCCAGGTGGTAACAATATGGAACCATGAGATCTATGGATATTTTGCAGTCATTTATTGGATAGAATCTCTAGACAGTATTGTAAAGCTGCGAGAATGTCAATATGCCTCAATATTGTGAGTAGTAAAGTTAATAGTTGACGAACAGCAGTGGAGCTACGTTCGCGATTCTACTCGGAAGGTTGAATCCTATGTGACTAGTTATCTCTTCCTGTTTCATTTATTCCAGATTAGAAAGCACGTCGACGATATCAGCCTACAGAATTACTCTCACTTTTGCACGACAAACTTTGACTTGAAATCGACTGTGTCACAAACGAAAACACGCTACTTTGTGCGTACACACACTCACACAAGCAACACACACACACACACAAACGAGATACCTCAAATTACTATCCCAGTTGATCGGGTACGCGTTAAAAAGGAATGAACTGACCGGAGTGAATCATGTCTTTTTTGCACATTTGTCAACAGTCTTTCAAATCGACCCGCTAGCAATATTTACCACTAAAAGCATGCGGGGTCCAGGTGAGAGTTTCGCCCAGATACCATTTGGGAGTTTGACAGTGAATATGAAAGAAGTATGGAAACAGTATGCCACAGCAATCAAGTATTTGGTTTAATTTGTTTATTTATTCAATATTGTAACAGGGAAACAGTAAACCAAACTGTGAGACTGATTGATCGACAGACTGAATGACCGAATGAATGAATGGATGAATGAATGAATGAATAAATGAATAGATGTCTAAATGATTGGAAAGTTTAGTTATTTAGACCTCCTTTAGTCTGCAATACTTCCATAGATGCTCGGTTCAGATATGCAGTTGTAGAGAATACTTTAATCTGCCTTTATAGTGTTATGAGGGATTTGCGAGTGCTTTACGATCTTCTTGTTAATGTAAGATTTTCCCCACACCGTGGATAGGTAATATTCGGAAATCTCATCACGTAATTGTGAATTTTCTACTGCATAAAAGATTAAAGCTCATGACTATTATGATGGAATTCGGTTTCAGCATCCGTCCTGATTTCCACACGTTTTATTCACGCCACGATGTTTACAATGAAGTAAGGATTCCTTGCAGACGTCTGGTTTCGACGGACAGATTGTAGATAGAAATACACGTCAAATATTCCAAGAAACAAATATCTTTATTCACATCTAACTCACAATTAGTTGTGAGTAGTGGCGTTGGATCGATGAAAGCATTCCGATCTACCATTCTTCGAATTTCAGATTCACGTGAACTCCTCAGTTCACCCAGCCAACCAGGCAGCACTCGGTAGGCTCTATAATCCAGTTTCTCTCTCTCAAACAAGCTCCATAGTAGTTCACCTTCACTTCCCTGTGCAGAATTTAAACTCAGTACGTCTTGGGTGGAAGACTTGGAAGGTTTCGTACCAGCCCATGCAAGTGGAGTTTGACCGGAGTTTGTGATTCAGTCAGAGTTCAGTAAAACGGAAAGAGACACAACACATTCGGGTTATGTCATCAAAACTTGCTTTAAATTGTTTAAATTTGTTTCTTTTTCATTTTACTTCATTTTGTTTATTATACAAAGATACAATTGTCAAGAAGGCGAGTTGGCCAAATAAAGGGCCAAGGAAGCTTTAGCGCTTGCACAAACTGTTCTCGAACGCACAGAGAAGGTTGTGCAGACGAATGCCCACCGCTTCTGCTGTGGTCAGTATGCGACAACGAATCTGCCTCAACAATCGCCCACGAACTTTATACACGGGGTGGAGAGCATCCACCGGGTGAAACCACTGCTAAATCTAATATACTGTATAGCCAAGATCACTCAAAAACTACTTCTCGCTGGAAGTCAATTCCATGCTCACAAGTGTTCCCATCAGCGAAAAGATTGAATAACAGTGCAATTATGTATAGACTAGTAATGTAGAGCCTTGCCCCTTTTAGATGATCTAAAAGAACTGCTTTATTTTTGCACGTTTAATCTTCAGTTTAAGTTTAACGACGAGATCTATCGACAAAAGGATGGCGTGGCCAAGGGGTCTTCGCTGGAAACGCTTCTTGGCGGAATTTTTGATGGCGAAAATTGAAAACAATCGTGGTACTTAGGTCATATTTACTGTGTGATCAACGCAACGTTGAACACAATGGAGCTGCTAATCAGGCTCAACACTGCACATTGTAACTAAACACCCACCTAAGACGTGGAGTGCAACAACAAAGTATCCTTTCCAGATGTCTGTATCAGCCGTCGAACAGATAGTTCGATGCAGTGCTTCGTGCACAGAAAGGCAACTGGGAAAGACCAACACGTATATTTTCAAGGCTTTGTGGCGCCTAAGGAAACTGTTACCTAGAGGACAGGACAAGAAATATCCGTGCAGTGTAATCAATATTTGCACGTTACGGGTATCAGGAACTTTGAGTCACCAAAATGATTCAGTGCACGCCGAACTCTTTAAAAAATATCGAGGTCAGGAAAAAATCGGTGTACTTTTCTTTGCCATTCAGGTGGGACACATTAGCTGTGGTCGTACCAAGGAGATTATCCGACGCCATCGAGAAGACTTCCCATGCATCCAAGTTTCGTTTGCTGTTCGCGTCCAAGCGACGGAAGGACAAAATTCCAAACTTTGCGGTTCCACTCTGTGTACACTAATTTAATTGTTCCTGTGAAACAACATACATAAGCTGAACGGTCAGGCCATTGTCCGAGCTGATTCGTGAAAACCACACTGTGTGGTTCAACACCGGAACGATTAAGTTGCTCATCAGTTCAGGGATTACACACTTAATTGAAACAAATCACACTTTGGGCATGTCCGAGGCTTTCCACCCCATGCATAAAGTTTGTGGGTAATTATCGAGCCAGGTTCGCTGTCGGATGCTGGCTACAACAGAAGCGGTGGGCTTTTGTCGGCATAACCCCTCCCCTCTGTGTGTTGAAAAACAATTTGAATCTTCCCTGGCCCACCTTGCACACCGCATTCCAAGTATTCTCTGTGATCGGATGAGTGGACAAACAACTATGCGATCATGGCAAATCCGATTTCCGGTCGCATGATGAAATCATTTCTAGTAAGCCGTGATGTAATGTGATTTGATTTGACTTTCTCCAGACAATCCTGCTCCAAAGTGGTGGTATATAGTGAGATGTAGCATGCAACAATGGGTTTATTCTGCAATTTGAGATGTGTTTGCATGAATACGAATCTGTGAAAATGAGCTTGTTCTCCAATTTATTGTTTTGCTTGAAATTTGCTCCGTAGGACTGTTTCGACAAAGCTGCAATGTGTGTTATATACGTCCACCTCTGACCCGTGTCATCCACCTGACACAGTCGAAAAGCAACCACACGTATGACCTGATCACAACGTTGCTGTGACCTGGTGGTATGAAACAAGTCACACCATTCCCCCCACTAACCCCTGTTACTTTGAACGAATGAAAATCAATGCATTCAAATGCGATGGAAATGTTTGTGATAACCAACAAAGAGCAGTGGATAGCTGTTTCGTCCTGTTTGGGATTCGTCATCAGTGCGTACTTTTTGTGTCCCTGTCAGGACTTGAACCTCGATCAGTCGAGTCAGGACTTCAAACCCCTACCCCTGANTCAGGACTTCAAACCCCTACCCCTGAGCTACACGACCGACGGTCATCACCTTTAACATCACACTTCAACATGTCACTTCATTATGTGGTGAATCATTGAAGGAAATTATTCGCCTCTGCAAGTGTAGTCTCAATTTTGGTCAATTCTAGCTGAAGCAAACTGACTTCAGCTTGTGGTGTAGTTACTCATACTCTTAGGCCACATATCAAAAACAACATCATGTTTTTTACTCTCGCAACGCGGTCCCAGATTCTACCAAATGGGTAATTTCGCTGGTATTGCATTCCTAGTGAACAGTTCTTTAAAAATTTAATTCATCACACCATCTAGTATATAGTATTATCTTACGCAAAATTAAGCAATCGTTTCAAACCTAACGGACGCTTATTCTTGCAGCTTGCAGTTGTCTTCTACAACTTTGCTGAGTTCGGCCTTATGGATGGATAACCAGTAGACACATGTGCANCCCCCTACCCCACCCGTTCCCCCTCACACGCCCAGACAGTAAAACCAACCGGCAGAACACGCCTGGTTTCAGCCGCCACATCGCGAGGACCAGGGAAAACAATTGAGTTGACATTCTGTTTACAATGACTGCCCACAAAAATGTCATCCGGGACAACAAATTTTGCGTTTGTTCTATTCACTTGGTAGAGTCATTGGGTACGGGACTGAAGAGGGGTGACGTACGTTACAAATCAGTCCAGAAGCAGCAGTGCGGTCTTTTTTGCATTTTGATATACGTACTTACATAGACAGGCAGTTATATACATACATGTGTGTACCGTACGCCCGTAAAATCGAGGCGCTCGATTTTGCTTTGCTTTTACCAGATTTATTGGATTTGTTTCAAAGACCCACCACAGGCATATGGTCCTGATAACGAACACTTCGTGCACAATTGCAAATATCTCTGCATTTTGCTACCCCGGTAACCGACAACGACCGCTGTTCCACTTTTCTCATAGCATTCCAATGGCTGACAATGGGTATGATGCAATTGTTTGTTTCCTTTTCAGTAGTTTGTTCTTTCTGAGTCCCTTCCCAGACTCGGAGGGCACCCGCACATGAGCTACACGAGCGATGGAAACATCATCATCATCATCATTTTATTCATCAATTGATGTTTGCAACCGATTAGTACAATTGGAGTTTATGGGTCAGGCGTTGTTATTTACCCAGATAAAAGCAGCATAGATCATTTAACTCTAATATAATAATAAAAGTACCTGTACAACGAGATAAAGAGAAGGAAAAGCACGATGGAAATGATTGTTTAATCTTACTTTAAAATTCAACGATCGGAAGCCCACATCAGCTACAGGAGTACCACAGTTCAGTGATCGGTACAATGGAATATTTATTAAGAACACAAAGTGGAAAACAAGCTAGTTTTCAGTGTGTCTCATTCATGCCATTAGAACAGCATATACATGAATAGTAACAGATAAGGATTTCAAAGGTGAATCTGTCGATTATATAAAGCAACTGAAGCGTGAATTGAAAAGCTAAGAAACACTGAACAGCTATTTCGACATGGCAGGGTCTCATCAGCAGTGCCAATCCAGCGAAAAGGGTAAAGGGGCAAGAAATTAAACTATTCAACAGTTCGATTTATAATTGGTCCCTCAATTATCACTTGCTCCTATCTTTCATGATGGGTCACTATAGGCCGCAATCCCGGCCATGGGAGGGAGCTTGAGTGCTTGTACGAATTGTCTTTGAGCACACGGGGACGGATGCTAACTGCCTGCGCTGTGACCAGAATGCGAAACCGCACGCGTCTATAGACCGTTCCATTTTAACTCTATGCAAAGGTCAGATCGCTTCGGTTACGTTTACAATGTGATTAGTGTCGACAAGGGGCAACACGACCGCACCTGTGATTAACTTAATTACCCCACTTATCAAACACAAAGGGCAATGATCACGGATCCACTCGGACAGACGCCTAGTCGTGCGGCGAGCATACTTTGCTCCACAGGGGTAAGTGGAAGAGTAAATACAGAAAGAGGCGGCAGAATCGAGCACTCTATCCTTCAACCGTAGTTCACCAACGGGCTAGATGTTAATCGAGTTTGGAGCTTAACCGCATAGAACGTTTGGTTAGTGGCATCTGCTAACGTTGTATGAGCAATGTCAACCAAGATGTCACCCTTAAATGGTAAAGAAATGTACACAGATTTGTGGATCAATTATGGAACAAATTGTTGAATACTTTAAGTACTTTCTCTTTTTCCCTTGCAAATGTTACTAGTCATATATATATATATTGTGTCGTAATGGTATGAACAAGACACACTGAAAAAAAGTATTTGTTATGGACTGCCAAACTTCAACAATATCTGGCACCAATCGTCTGTTTCAAGTACTTCAAGCACTTCAGATCTCTTCACACTGATCACATATTGCACTATTGTTGGCTTCATGAGAGACTAAATGCGAGTGATTTTTCCCATTATGAAATGTAATAAAGCTCTTTCTTCTTTTCAAATGGAAGAATAATGATTCAATTCGACAACGATTTGACTGTTCGTAACACGAGGTTATGCACTAAACTAAAAGTTANTAAAAGTTAGAAATTACAACCTTCAAATACCCCATGGATGGGAAAACTGTTCAATACCACGAGCGGGGGGGGGTAAAGGTTCAGCCCAGAACACAAAAATGTATACACAACGCTTATTGATTCATGATTGTAAAATACATAGAACATTTCAAAACAGTCTGTAGATAGTAATCAATAGACTGTGTGGGAATTATCCCTAAACATTTAATTTTGTTTTATATTTGATCTTCGGATAAAATCATTGAGAGATCAAATTTAATGTCACACAGATTACCGACTCATAAATAATAATTCAGCGCACACAAGCACAGGCTGCCCTATGCATTAAAACGTATGGTCAACTCAATTTAAGATCATTTATTAATCTATACTGCATGTAGTTTCATCAAACCGGAATGGACGGCTAATTCATTTCAGTGCTTTTCCATCTTGCCACAGAAGTTATCCACATACGACCGACTGGAAACAATGGGCAAAGGGGTTTTCCAATTGCCGTTCACATGAACTTAATTTACCGTTTGCCCGCGGAATGCGAACATAAATTTACTCACCACGTGGAAACGATCTCGTGATGTGTGCGTGTGTGTGTGTGTCAAAGAATTTTAGCAGTAATAGGGAAATGAAGACGAATTCCAATTGCATGCACAGTGTCTAGTGTTTAGTAATCTATAGACTTACTGATTTGGAATTCGTTTGGTCCAGTCAACCATAAACCCAGATAGCACCAGGCTCGGAATGTGCTCTTATTAGGGCTTATCAGTAGCACAGACTTATTGACCCGTCCAAGAATTGAACCTTGGACCCATTTTAAACAAGAGGTGTGTAGTGTGTATCTTACCACTGCGCGTGCCTGCTCACACCGAGGCTCAGCGGAATTGGCAATTCAACCTCGTTGACATTTTGTTTTCAGTGATGATCAATTAACTGAATAAGACCATGGAGTTAAGCTGCCATAAATTAAAAACAAACAGACAGATAATGCGTCTATAGAACGCCAATCTGGGAGGATAACTTGTGAGGTATATTGCAAGTGTGGTAATGACATACGCACGCATGCATAAACTTTCTGAGTGCGGGCGAAAGGTTTTGATATTTCCAAAAGGATGTCAAAAACAGCAGTGGTATGGTAAAACCGGGAGAGTCCATTAACTGAGTCGATAACACGCTTGTGTGACGGTAATATAAAATCGGTTACATTTGCTCACGAAACAGAACTATACAAAGAGAAAGTAGCGTCAATTTTTGAAGTTACTCTATCGTACGCTCGCTTGCTTCCTCGCTCGCTCGTTTGCTTGCTCACTTATTGTCTGTTTATTGAAAATGAATGCCCTCGTTTAGCAATACTTTCGCAGACAGAAAAAAACGACTACTCTTGTGAAGCGGGTGCAGTAATATTGGTGTGGACTAGGTAGAGTGGGGTGGGGTTGGGTGATAAGGGGCCAAATGGGCGGGCGCCTTTGTGAAAGATCAAACAATTTCGTGCACAAAGAAATTCTTATGACATGGAGACGTGAGTGAATCACAGTCAACCGGTCACGGACGGACAAGGAGAGAGAGAGAGAGACCAAGCACTGTGGAGCCTGTCTATAATTTGCCGTCGACTGAGATCGATAGTTTATTGCCAATCATTATACTTTAGTCCATTCTTCCTCTAGGCTTCTTACGTAAGTCTTTCACAGTCGAGGTTAATTTGCAAGTGAAAACACCTTTGGGTTGACCCATGGAATTTTCCATTTGAGCCATTCTGTCCAGATTATAGAATCGATCTTAGGTGAATGTGTTATTTTTGTGAAAATTGAGAGTGCAAAAGACTATGAATTTTGTAGTATTCCGTTCATTCACTCAACTGTTATCCATATCAGAACGAGAATATCCTGTCAGCGATTCTAATGTGTATACATGCATTCTAATTATAAACTGGAACTGAAGCATTTGTTTCCTGAGATAAACTTGAAGATCGAGGAAGCCTAAGAAATTTTTGTTGCACAATTTATGCTAAAGCTGATTTTGCTGCATCTCAATCGGTAAAACAGGGTAGGAAACAGCATTTTATATCGTTGAACAGTGCATCAGTTACACATCAAAGCGACGGAACCATAGAATGTATTATCCAACGATATAAACTGTTGCTTCTGGACCAGCCGACCTGTAGCGGAATTCGTTTCGCCATAAATCGTGTAACCTAGTTTTGTTGTGCTTCTCCACAGAACAGAGATTTATTAGGTGAAGAACAGCGCATAACCCAATGGTGGTGCCCTTAGGTTAAATTGTAAAGGAAGAACTCGTAAGCAATGGGACTATGGTGATTGATTTTCGTTTGGGTCGCTGGCAGTTTCCGGGATTGAAAGACTATGGACACATTTGTGATAGACAGTTCCCCTGACGTCCTATTGCAATGCATATGAGATGACAGGTAGACGTAGCACTAGAGATTGAAGGGTTGCTGTAATCCCTTTGAGCATTTTACCATATAGTGGTATTCGGCTAATCCTTAGCTCCCATCTACGTCTCTCCGAGAAGTTGCTCCCTGGTGGAAAGCGTCGATACCGTGACAGGCGGACCTTGATCGGGTCGGGAGCTGAAACTGCTTCCAACACATAAAACTAAGTATTACATTCTGTCGAAGTATTCTCCTCCCGCCTTCATGCACACAGTTCCATGCGCTTGAACCATTTGGTGAAACAGGTCAATCATGCTGAAGCGAGTAAGTCTTCGATCACTTAAATGAAGGCTTTCACCGCAGCTGTTGGTGATTCGCATCGGATTCCGTGAATCATGCGTTTTACATTTGGGACTCTGGAGTGGGTGACCAACTTCCTGAATGCGTACTCTAGTCAGAGTATCGCCAACGACATGAGAGCTGCATGCAGGAGGGAATAAATCAACATTGGTAAAAATTTCTTACTTCGTTAAGCTTCCGTTTAGTTTGATTCACCCAAAACATAAGGTGTTAAGTTCACAAAATGGATACCCCATGACCAATGAGGATCAAGGAAGATTTTATCTTCATACTGAGAGCAAAGTTAACTGTGAGAAGAATATCGCACTTCTGATGTCTGTCCGGGTGTTCCCTCTAATCCTATTTTCGTAACAGCTTTTCTCCATTTTCGTGACCACAGTGAACAACAGTCCTGGAAAGCAATGAAAGGGGGTGGGGGAATAAGATGGAAAATCCAAATTCCTTGATGATTTTATTCGTGACACCGCTCTGTATTATCTAAACGTTTTGTGCAGTACTCAGTTGAAAATAATTATCAACTAACTGTATACCAGATGCAGTATTCGAACTCTGCTCGCTCAACTCTACATATTTTCATATCCAGTGCTTTTACCTTATAGTAGTTGATTGTCTGGAGTTTGTTTGTCATTGAATGAAGGCTGTAAACAAAACATCAATGAAACAGACATATTCCTAAATGTTTCATTCACTTCTGAATAACATGAACCGTGTAGTTGTTTTCAATCGTATACTGACAAACCAAATGGCCCCAGTGCAAAACTTCTACCTCAACCAGCATATAAAATATATCCGCCAGTTTTGTGAAAAGTAACAATGCTAATTTGATCGTTTCGTGCATACTGGAAAACAATGATTGAGAGTTAAAATTGTGAGAAAAAAGTCACTCCATTCTACGTGACTACTATCTGAAAATATTTCTACTCGCCACCAGCGCAGCCCTGCCGTCAGACGACATATTTTAAAACTTTACATTTAAACCCATTAATTTGTTATATGACCATCTTTTTTGTAATGAATGTGAAAACATCTGGATTGTCTAAAGATTCAGGGGTCGAGAGAAAGTAAAAATCGTTCTCTACATTAATTGACATTCAACTCACAGTTATTTGGGAATAGTGGTGTGGGATAATTGATATTGATTGATTAGAACTGATTATCCTTCCGATTTCAGCTTCACACGCAATTCTCAGTTCTTCGAGTCAACCACACACTCAGATGCACTAGACTCCAGTTTCGCTCTAATTAGAGCTCATCAGTGGTGTATATCCACCATCCTATCTTGGCTATGAACTCCGAAAGGCGTGTGTTACCACTGTGTCAACCAGCTCAAACCAGGGTTGAACCGAATTGCCCATTCGTGTTTGTTCATGTGTCGTCTTCAGTTAATTTTTCACCCGACATCCACGAAGGGAGACACAGTTGACTATCTGTTAATTCAAACAAAAAGCCTCCCAGCTGATCAGTCAATTTAAATCACGTAAGTAACATGGAAAACGCGTAAAATGATCCGAGAGTATCATCAGTCCTATCCGATTGGTGGAACTGTGGCTGGTAACAAAAATATTCCTATTTGAATATTAATTTGTTTTGTTTACTCTTTTAAATACAAAATGATGCTATTTGGAATGTGATATATTAGCCAGTCGGGAAGTCATCAAAAACAAGCTCAGTCGCTAACCTGTGTTCTTTTTTCAGTGAGATTTGAATTTCTCCTTACAATCCGTCCATCAAAACCAAAAATTGATTATACTTAGACTTCCACACTGTGGCACACATCCTACAAAATTTTCACCAAAACTCCACATTTTGGCCAATTCTTGTTGTTTTATTGAGAAACATGATCCGTTTTGAAACCCCCTTTTATATCGATCAAGGGCTTGGTTCTGCCATTCCATACGAATACCCTCGTATCCCCCGGTCGAAACGTATTTTTTGCCAAGCAGAGTTTTCTCGAACCGATCACGTTGTATAGAATTACAATACTGATATAGTGTTATGATAGTTCCTCTCAAACCCTGTTCTTCCTCTCGTGCACGAAATCGTTCCTTTTGCCGAGTGGTATGGGATTACGGTTCAGCAAATTGGGCAAATATAAACCCTTCAAGCAGATTGGGAAGTTTACAGACAGGAGGATCATTCTGCCCTGTCCGTCTCAGCGATAGAAAAGTGCACCGAAGACCCGATCAGCTTATTTCATGTTTACCCCAATTAGGAGTCCAATTTGGTCAGACTACCGGAAGCGAAATGCCCCCGGAGAGTTTGCGTGATAAAAAGTAAACAGAGAGAATGAATGCACACAGCAGTTCATTGCTCTGATCAATCAAGCGTCAGAAACGGATGTGAACAAGAGGCTTTTATTATTCAATGACAGTCAGTCGGGGAACCACTTTGGGCAGGGATTTCGTATGTTTATCGTTAGGGCATATTCGTGTTTTGCTCTCGTAAATACTAATCAGGCAGAACTAATTTATTAGCCCTTGAAAACGGCGTTATTTCCCATAGTAAAACAGAGTTGTGAACTAATTTTGAAAGGCAGAGATGATGCTTCAGTTTTGAGGGGTATTTCAGCCGGGCTTTAGGCGACGCCAGTTCACAAATTCTATCACGATACTTGCAGATTCTCCCGATAAAAAAATGACCATCTATTCATCTCTGCTCAGTTCTTGTGGAACCTTGGTTTTCGTCCCATAACCTTGAATGCTGCTACTTCTGTTACTGCACCAAGGCTGATCACAAAGATCATTGGTGAACAACCACAGCAATCAACAAACATTATCAACTATACACCTACGGTTTACTAAGAGATAAATTGGATCCTCCTTAGGGGCTGTCTTCATTCACTTTAGCACAGAGTTACCAAGTGGCCGTTGTTAATCATTTTTGTGTGCATGTCATTTTGGTGCTCAATGTGTTACTCTGCTTCAAGGTGTTTCAGACACTTGATTTCCCGGAATGCCCTAAACAGTTATTAGTTTGGTCATCTAACTGATTTATCGGAAGATCACAACGCACACGATTTGGTTAGTTTCCTTCAGACACCTAGTTGACAGCTCCGCACTGTTGCTTATGGATTACTCTATCCCCATACTTATTCTCCAAATCTACCACCGGTGCTATTCCTTCTCCTCACTCCGAACGCGTTTGACGTTACATTGTGCGACCCCGTATCTTCAATTTCCAACTCGATTTTGTTCCAAAGTAATCGCATAACGGTTTCGCTCCGCCCAGTCCCGCACTCATGCATGGCACTGCTTTCTATCCAGATTGGAATCTGTCTGACACCATTTGGACACTGTAGTTATCAACTCACATCCATAGATGTATATGCGACCAAAACCTCTTCTTGTTTCTTTGTAAACAAGGTAAACTATACAGTGGAGGGAATAATTACCACGGTTTAAAGTCCTACTGTACGAGGAATAATGAAGATTGGTGCGCAACACTCGTCTCCAAACCAATTTTCATACTGTGTTGGAAAACATGCAGATTGTAATATGAGGTAGATGAATTGAGAGGAATTGGGAAAGGATAATCTGAAGCCAAAAATGCCGTAAATGGTTAAAAAGATTTGGTTGGGTCAGACGGGAGTTGGACCTGCACATGTGAATCGTAGTGAACGGAAACGATGTTGATAATCAAGATATGAAAGATGGATGATAAAGAATGTGTGTGTGTGTGTGTGTGTGTATGTGTGTGAAATAACAGCCCGGTGATTGGATAAGCGGCAAGATCGATAAATTTGCGTTGCTTAAGATCAAGAAGAAACAGATATGTTAGCACCACTTAAGATGTCTAGGAGTAGGTGCGGAGTTCATCACTTCTACTTTGGGTGCTCAAATAAATTCACACTATTTTCGTTTGTCAGTACATTGCCCAAATATTTCTTTTTCCCTTGGCTTACGTTGACCGTATTTTAAAATCTCATTCCACGATCCAATGAGTCTTGGCGGTAGTTCCTCTGTTTCCGAAAACTATGTTAACTTGTAGACATTTTGATCTTATTGCAGATAGTTTTGTTAACTATGCGGAACTAACAGATTCTTCTGGATCCTAACCACCTTTGGATAATCTTCGTTTTGATATCAGCCTTCGAACTCTACATTTCCAACCATTCCATCTTCAAGAAAGATGAATAGGAGTCTCATGGTTTATTGTCTAGCAACAGTACTCAGGAACAATTAAACTTTGTTATGATAAAAAAACTATAAATTATAACTCTTTCAATCCCTTTGAATCAATAATTTATTCTTTTCACTTATATATAGTATGTAATGTGATATTTCTTGTATGAGGTCTTTTTGACTGAAATGCAACCTGTCGTACAAATAACAGTACAATACAAGAAAACACCTGCTTCAACCAAACCAAATCTGGTATTTGGTTGGACTATTCGGTTGATTCTCCGTGGAAAATTGATTTTTTTTCGGGGTTTGTCAATAGGTCGCTGATCAGTGAGCAATGCATAATATAGTATTTTGCATATGGCAAGCTGTTTAGCACCCATAGCTAGTTGGATGATAACCTCTTCTTTGCTAACATTTGTATCGGAATCTAAAAGATGGAAATTGATTAGAACAGAGCAATGGGAAATTAGGTAGATTTCATGATTTCGGTTGTGCAAAAAGCAGATAGGATTCGAAGACTATAGCTGGTAATTGTACCGGGTCTTCCAAACAGTTTGAGTCCACCAACCCAACTGAGGACCGCGTCTGGAATCTCACTGATAGAACACCGGAACACTACCCAATCGATTACGGGACAGCTGATCAGACCAAATTTTATCATTGTTTTCTATAAATGGTACAGTAACATGTATCCATTTGAAAGCATCTCACGTGACTAATCTTCACACTGGCCTCTAAGGGTATGTCTCGGTTAGAACCCTGTTGAATTTAGATACCTGTTAAAAGTGAGTCAATCAGGAAAGACTTGGTTCCCAGGACTACGGGTGAAATAACTGTCAAATGCTTCCAATGTTCTTCCGTGATAATCAGCGATTTTACTCGACGAACCGTTGTTAGACTATGTGGAAAGAAATTTTTGAAATCAACCGGGTGTCATGTGAGCAAAAGCGTGGTTTTGGTTTTCTTGTACAGGTTTTGCTAGTCCGTCCAATCGACAACAGTTGGAAGGAATTGGACTTGTTTCAGGTCAATGCTTAAATCAAAAATGCCTCACTCGAGATGAACAATCATGAACAATCATCCTATTCGACGGTATCATAGCAATTAATTATTTTTTCTCCACTGTCCCTTCCCGATTACATCACCTGATGTGCATGACATATAGTTTCTAGTGTGCCTTACGTAACTTCACCCTGCTCTCTCTCTCGTCTTAGCTCACAACTTTGTGATCTGCTCAGCGCTCTACCGTTTTACATTTGACCTTTCGTCCACTCGCTCACACACACATACAGACACACGACTCGCATTGACTAGCCGTGTCACCTTCGCTTGCCCAGCTTACTCGCATCTGTCATCGTCAAACTGAGGAATCATAAACGTAATGCTTTGCTTTTAGTGGTCTCGAACACAGTTTGGCTTGCAATTTTAGTCCCCCCCCCCTGGTTGAGATGCACATGAGCGTGATGCGAGTAAACAGGGGAGGGGGGGGCGTAATTTATCGCTCTCCTATGCAATGCATGTTGTGATACTCGCACGTGTTGAGATGCATCAGTGTTTTGTGCGCGCTCTCACAGCCCTGACTGCTGTGTACGGGAAATCAGCTTCCAAGCTGTGTAAACAGGGTGATCATCCAGACGACCTACATCGTCCGGTTTGATTTTGTTGATTGCTGGCTACATTCATGATGCACGCGTATGTGGATTGAACGATATAGCGAAAACAAAGTGGTCTCTGGACCATGTGATACGATTACCCCGACGATAACTGAGATTCGAATCGACCGAGGACCGGTTTACTCAAAATCGAAGGGCCCACAGATCAATACAGATATGGAGCAATCGAAGCAATTCATCAGCATGCAACGAATAAACAATAATCGTTTACCATTCGTGGATAGACAACTTCAGCTTGAAGTTATTCGCGTTTAGTTGCGTGCACGTATAAACTGTCATAGTAATAAGAGTGATTGTTCAGAGGCAACAGACGCTCTTGATGTTCTTGGGTATGGGTTTCACTCCTTGAGAGACCGTTAATTCCCCATGGGGTGATGCATTCAAATGCGATGGAACTGGTTGTGATGACCGACAAAGAGCACTGGACAGTTGTTTCATTCTGTTTGATATTCCAAATTGATGGAGCCATTCGCACAAGGTGATGACCGTCGACCGTGTAGCTCAAGGATAACGGTTGGAAGTCCCGACCTGAATGTTTGCAGTTCGAGGCCAGACAGGGACAGGAAAAAAGTATACACTGCTAACGAGTCTGACGAAAACGAGAAGAAACAGTGCTCTTGGTCGGTTATCACAAACATTTCCATCGTATTTGAATAACGGGAATGATGTTTGAAATTTTCTCTTTCGTTTATTGAATACATATGGAAATCAGATCATTTCTCGGGAAAGAGGAACTACCCTAAATAGGAAAGATGGAAGGCGGTGGTGGTGTTCGAACTCAGGGCAGCCTGGTCGCTATCCAGACAATCATATCCCCTTGACCATTGGAAGAATCTTGTTTGTGGTAGGGCAGTTGCGTACACAACGTATTGAAATTCAGGCACCTGAACCAAATATGACTCTATAACCACCGATTCACGTGGCTGTCAAACTTTTCCGGTACAATTTTAATCTTTCGGTGTATTCTGTTGGGAAGCACGAGTCGTGAACCAGATTGCAATATAACGCACTGCAGTACAGCATAGAACCATCAGCCGAAATATAGAATAAATATCAACAGGAATCAAGAAATTCTCAATCTATTCTCGTCTGTGCGCTTAGCTCTTTATAGCACTTCTCAAATGTCATGTAACATGAAAATACGATAATTATTCTGCACTCCAAGTGCTATTCCCAGTGCTTTTGAGAGGCAGCATTTTCCATCAACAGTCCGTCGTTATGATAAAGAAAGAATCTAACGAACAAGGAAATATGGAACTATTATTATTCTTTCGTGTGTGTGTGTGTATGTGTGTATTTCACTCCGGATATCGACTTTTTTCAAGGTTTCCTTGGATATTTGACATCAGTAAGGAGTGATGACAGAGGGTAGCAGTGGACACCTAGGTCGAGCCAGTTGAACTGAGAGAGTGAGCGCGCGAGCAAGCGAGAGAGATAGGGAGACTGTGACAATAGCGCAATGGGGATGTGTAAAGACGATTTTTGTGTAATTCATTTCCCTCAGTATCCATCAGTTCCGTTCCTTATAACTACCGGTCCTACTGGACAGGATTCGACGAGCGGATGGATGGTCATGTTAGATCTGTTTTATTTTTCTGATCTACGTTCGTTTTCAACCTGATTGTTCACAACGCATATTCCCCAGAGAGTGCTTTCTTGATAGCCAGTCTTCACCCCAATCCCCTCGGAAGCGATTCTATACGGAAACATACATTTGCTGTAACTGTTTCTGCGCAAACAACAAACTCCAATTGACCTCATTTTCGATTTGTTCTCGAAAATCGGTCCGTGTCACAACCATTCTCCAAGTCGACCACCACCGCCAGCACCACCACACACACACACAGACAAACACGCAAACAATGCGATCATGCGGCTAACCTGATCGTTGCGGTTTGCAGTCCCTACCGCTGACAGTCCGCAGATACGGAACAAATGAAAACTACAAAAACTAAAAATTTTGTATGCTCAGTAAAATGGGCATCCGATTCGGGGGTAAAAGAACTGTTTGTGAAAGAAAAATAGCAGTGCTCACAATCGGTCAATTTATAAATTGGACTCCACTCTATGAGTAGTAAGTACCAAATGTTTGTGAATTTGAAAATATCCAATCCGTAGGAATATCGGATTTCCATGTCAAGGAAGGCTCAACTCGGTGTTCACTTTTCAATCCTATCAAAGTCAGGTTGCTGCATCAAGATTGTGCTTCCTCGTCTGTTTTGCAATCGTCAGATTGCTAAACCTCTCTCTCTCACTCTCAGTTACCCTATTGGTGATCTGTCCTGTTTGTGGTTATGAAAACCCGGAAAATTGACTAACAGTATTTGTTTCGGTCGTCCAACTGTTTCCTCTTTCCCAGGGGCAGAAAATCGTCTTTCGGTAAAATGGACAGCAGTGTACAGATAATCGTAGAAAAAATGCACATAAAAGGTATGCCGATCAGCTGAATAATTCACTGTCGAAAAGATCAGTAGTGGGTGTGCTGTGCCCTAAAACAGCAGTAATCACACCGAACAGTGATAATCTTCCATTCAATTCGCGGTGTGTTTCTCCTTCGGAAAGGGCAAATGTTACATGTGTGGAGAAATACTGGTTGAATAGACGCATTGTAGGTGACATTGTTGTAAATCGAATGAGGAATTGAGAAATCAACGTGAATCCCGCGGGGCCCACGAGTAGAACTGTGATCGAGAAGACAATCGAAATAATCCTTTCACGAATTTCGAATATACTTCACTCTGGTCTACTCGATATTGGTTAGTTATTTAGCTGTCGACAATTGATTTTATCTCCAAAAGTCAACATACACGATTGTGCAAACCCATGCCACTTGTAGCGACCGTCTTTCCATGACCTACCTGTAAGCAGGTCGTTGGAGTTTTCCCGGTGAACTAGGTGAACTGTTCGTTGGTGAATGATCAATTTGTCTTCCTTGAGTTTTCTTGACTTTATAATGAATCTTAGCTGTCGGATTCGTCAAATGTAAGAGGCAAATTTTGGTAATACTGTTGGTTATCACCAGCCTCAAAATGATATGCAAAGTGAGTTTGGACGAGCTTATATTCTCTTTCATTTCAAGAGTAAAATAGTTTTGACAGTCAATTAGAGATCGATGCTGTTTGGGAGGGATCGGGTGCAGATTAAACAGTTGTACAAATTCAACCCGGCACATTCATCACTAGCCAAAGCGGCTTTTGTAGATGAAGTTGTTGGAGTCCCTCAACAGGTATTCAAGGAATAAATTCCAATGTAAAGTATCCCACCGACCACAGGGGTTGTTGAGTCTAATTCCTTTGGTGATATAGTTGACTGAATTATAGAAACATTTATGTAAACAAGCGAAATCTGTATGGAAATAAATGAAGACGAATCCAAGTGATCTGAGTCCAGCCCGAACACACTAAATCGTCTCGTTGCGCTCAAGACCCACTTTAACCATTACCATTCGATGATTCTTTGAAAGCGACCAATTTGAAATTAAGCGTTAGAAAAAATAACAGTAATTTCACAAGATCACTGAAATCCACAAGCCCTCGTCATCTTCCTTTCTGCCGATATAGCCAGATTTTTCCATTCAGTTGCTTTTATAATGTATTTGAGGTTCTTAGGTTAAATAGTACNAACAGGGTCAGAATGTGCACAAACCAAAGAGTTGATTCCATGTGATTCGTGCAGTTTCACAAAAGCCATTTTCGTCGTTGTTCTGTGCGACAAATTGCACTTGTATTTGAGTAATGAATGTGCGGGCTCTATAGATGGTCTATATTATGGTTCCCGTATATCGCTGATATAATTCTTTCTATTTTCTACCTTCACACTTTCGGTACACACTCTCGTTTCCATGTGCACCATACACACACTCCAATGGACCAACCGTTCGTGCTTTCCAAAACTGATTATTGCCACTGTATGTGTCTGTGTGTGTGCTTCTCATTGCTACTGACCCATTCATTCTATCATTACGTGCGCTAGGCGATCGATCCTCCACACTGCGGTCCAACGAACGCAACCGACCGATTGCATGGTCAGGCACTCGTGACCTGATGTGTTCGGCGACCGCAATCTCCGTTGGCACCGATTTGCGACATTGTCTGCACCCCCGTGTGTGTATGTGTATGTTCGGTGTTCTGATTGTGCTGCTAAAACCACACACACAGATTCGCGATCGCGATATTGCATTTACCCCGGCGCTCGCGGGCGCACGCAGACACACACACAAGCAGGTGTTGTTTCTCCGACTTTAAGGCAATCTGTACAGTATGTAGGGCAGAGTTCGTTGGCTGACACGATCGGAATCGCACACATCCGGAATCTATGTATGATGTATGTATAGTATGATGTTCGAATGTGTTTGACGTTTCCTCGGTGGTTGTGGAGTAAAACTCGGCTTGTGTGTGTGTGAACGGGGGGAGAAAGATGTAGCGGAGATGTTGCTGGTGCTGGGGCGCGTGAGGCAGGCCAGACAGTGGCGCGGTAACCATCATGGCAGGTGGCAGCATCTCGACGTGAAAGTGTGTGTGTGTGTGTGTGTGTGTGTGTGTGTGAGGGTGGGGCAGGCTGACGTACGTAATCCCGGTGGCTTGAAATAGTGCACCAAAAGCATTCCCAATTGTCTGCTTGTAAGTTAGCTAAACTCGATCGGCGGGAGCGCCGTTGTGGTTGGTGTGTCGGCGGACTCAATTAATAACATGTTCGCGTATGTTTGCAGGTGTGATTGGGACCACATGGCTCCGACGCACGTAATACGTCTAGCAGGACGAACGAAAGTAAGCCGTCACAACTCTCATTTGGTTTAAGGTGAGAGATGCTCCGTGGGTGGGACAACTCGTATTTGGCGCAATGATCTGAAGTTGGCAAAATGGATAATTGAAGGGTTAAATCAAAGTGAACATATCACGCACATGAATTCGCTGCTGTTCATTACATTTTTTAAAAATATGATCGAGATTTGAGCAAAATCTGGCGGGGAAGAAATTCTGGTCCTTTATTCTTCTATCTTGTCTTGGTGTCTTAGTATATTCAAAATTTAATGTATGATCAATCAATACAATTGTCGAGATTGTGAGAGGTTCACTAGCCTCCATGGGATTCGAACCCACACATGGACGCTGCCTACGCTTTTGCACAGCGTACGCTCTACCAACTGAGCTACAAGGCCACACCGATAGCACTGATCTTTCCACATTCGAATCAGCCATCCAACTTGAAGAGGCATGTGGCATCCAACAGTCAGCATGTAAGCCGACTGCCACGACAGGTTTTCCTCAGGATTCACGGGAGTCCACCGAATGAACTTTTAAGGCAAGATTACATGCTAACTGGTAGACCCCATATGCCTCTGTAAGTTCGATGAGCCGTTCGAATGTAAAAAAATCAGTGCTATTGGTGTGGCCTCGTAGCTCAGCTGGTAGAGCGTGCGCTATACAAAAGCGTAGGCGACGTCCGTGCGTTGGTTCAAATCCCATCGAGGCGGCTGAAATTTTCACTATCTCAACAGAAGACTTCAAATCTGCCAAATAACAATTTGAATACAATTGTGTTGAACACCAAAAGATATCGAACATGGGCACAAAGAAGAGTAGAACCCAGATTTAAGACGTTGGTTTGAGATTACCTGTCAGACTAAACATGTAAACAAAGAAAAATTGAAATAGAGTAAATTGTTTTCAAATGGGTATCCGCAACCGATAAAAAATAGTATTGGTCCAAGTAACTCTTAGAACTGTAAGTTCTAATCACTCCGATGAGCACGGATTGTTTAGAACAGAGTATTACAGGGCATACCTGCAGCTAGTTGTGCAGANGAATAAAGATTATGCCTTTTACCGACTATCAACCGGATGCCATCTTCAAGCATAAACCGTTAACTATACATCCAGGATACACTGAACTGCAGCTTCATTTTTATGAAAGCTCATCAGTAGTGAATAATGATGATAAACCCTTTTATATTGAAACTGTGTAAAGTTCGGTAGCCTCGTCATGATTTAAACCCACACATGGACACCGTCTACGCTTCGTGTACGGCGCACGCTCTACCAGCCAAGCTGCGAAGCTACTGCATTCACTGCCTTTTTATTTTATTGAGCATAAAAATGTACAGACAACGTTCAGAAAGGGAGCCGCAGTCATACAAAGCTGCCTTCGGAGGTACATAAATAGGGAAGATGGGAGGCGGTGTTGGGATTTGAACTGAGAACATCTAGGTCGCTAATTTGATGAACTTATGTGAATCTCAAATGCACGTATTGTAACAGAATAATACATATATATATATATGTATACGTGTATGTGGAAGTAGCGGGTCGTTTCAACAAAAAATCATCATGGCAAACATTGAGAGCTGTTTGATCGAAACTAATAATGCTTAATTTGCCGTCAAATACCAAAGCCAAATTTAGTCATTTCGGATGATCACGTAAAGGTGCGGATTTCTTGTTTGATTATCTCCCGTCCTCCACCTCCCTCCGCGCCGTCCATTCTCTCTGGTGACAATTATTCACATGGGTCAACGGGAGTGATTTTATACTCAATACGACAGTGACGTTTACCATTTCACATTGAACCATTCCATAATTGTTGCATCAGTGCGGATTTTCATCGAGAAAACCTCTTTTGCGCATTTTCTTCCTCATTAGTTCTGTGAATAGACAGGAATGACACACAGTGTAATTTGCCTTCCTAGTAAATACGTTTGAATGGTTTGAATATGCCTGATGTGTTTGTTGGAAAGGAGTTATCAGATTGCCTCTCCATCTTGTGAGATAGAGAGCATAGCTAGTATTGCTTTGTACGTAAAGCTGTCAAAACTGCTGATTCCAAAATCATGCTCGACAGAAAACGCAAGCTTTGCACATTCTTGAAGACCGCTTTGTTTCTTGCAGTCGTTTTGCACATTTATGGAATGAATGGGATTCCCAGAAGCGTACAATGTATCCTCATTTAAAGTAACTCATTGCTCTACCGTAGTGTAAATTATTAAGAACAGTTCTCATTGAAGGTGCTACACAGTGTGGCCGTGAACTTTATGACGTAGAATAGCTGTAACGAGACTATCTCATCACTATCTGTGTCGTTCCTAGTGGCGTGGATGTAAACGCGCATTAGGGAACCGCCAAGATAATGCACTGATGTTTATGCCTCATCACTGCGTTTAAACCAACCCACCAAAGTGAAAACCTCATTTATTTCATTCAAAAGGTGAGCGTTTCTGTGTCCCGGAACAAATGAGTTCATCGTACATTGTTCAATTGTGAGGCGTCAATGCTATGTTCCCCCGGTAGAAACAAGCAAACGTACCAACTCGTCATTTTCTGTGCACGAGGTATCATTGTGCAATTCGAGTAGAATGCTTGCCTGTATCCCGGCTCCCAACTCGGTTTGTTCCCGTGAAAAGAGACATCTGGTCTTTCTTCCACCAAATCAACCGACGAAACCGATGGTTTGTTTATTCGTTTACTTGTTTTATCGCGTCCGAACGACCTGTATCGGTCGAGTGCAATTTAGTCCACGATTGGTCTCACTAACGGACTGAAACCGAGGTAATCGTCGACCCCGTTGCGGTTCCTGTCTATAGACAGAGGAAAGCACACGCCATATAACAAAAGGTCAAAGAACCGAGCGGGTTGTGGCTCTGAATCGAGATTAAAGGAACACTCTGTGGAAAGCATGCAACAGACAGATAAACAGAGAGACATAAAGGCAGGCAGGCATCAACCGACGAAACCGATGGTTTGTTTATTCGTTTACTTGTTTTATCGCGTCCGAACGACCTGTATCGGTCGAGTGCAATTTAGTCCACGATTGGTCTCACTAACGGACTGAAACCGAGGTAATCGTCGACCCCCTTGCGGTTCCTGTCTATAGACAGAGGAAAGCACACGCCATATAACAAAAGGTCAAAGAACCGAGCGGGTTGTGGCTCTGAATCGAGATTAAAGGAACACTCTGTGGAAAGCATGCAACAGACAGATAAACAGAGAGACATAAAGGCAGGCAGGCAGGCAGACAGACAGACAGACAGACAGACAGACAGACAGACAGA
>UZAN01039458.1:91397-102815 GCA_900618425.1 Echinostoma caproni
GTACTGATTGCGAGTTAGCATCAATCATCCGACGCATTCACTCTCCTCGCCCCTCCTCGCCTCCGCCCCCGGCTTGTCTGATGCATAGAGATACACGCACACAACTAATATGCACCTCTGTGGAATTTCGGTCAACTTGCTGCGGATGACAGCTGAGTGACGGGTTCATTGACGATATCCAAAATCTATCTAGTGTTGGTTTTAGTTTCCCAATCAGTGCAAAGCGAACCCATTCATTCATTCATCCATCCGTCCATCCATCCATCCATCCATCCGTCCATTCACTGAGTGAGTTATCTATTTTTCTATCTGTTAGAAAATGTACACACACGTATATGCTAGTGTGTGCACCCACACCCACATGCACACATACCAATATAGCACATGCCAAATTTCACAGAACAATTGGGGTCCCGGATGTCATCATTTAATCGGATGTCATAGATGATAAACACACGCCGCATTTCTACCACCCCACTCTCGCTCCCACTCTACTGAGCGCACACATTCAATCACCTCACTTGTGCTGTCAGACGTCCAAAAAGGCGCTCAACCCGCACCTCAAAGTACTCCAACACTATGTATATGTGAGTATGTGTTAGTAGTAGCAGTAGTAGTATGCTGTGGCCCCATATCTCATTTACTTTCTGGACTCATTCATCATGGGCTGGGTTTATACAAAACGAACAATATGAACGAGAAAATGGCGTGCATTTCAGTTTCCGTTCCACCCCAGTCCCAAAGACAAGCATCTTTGCAAGTCACGCAGGCCACAGTGAGTACTGGACATGAGTGGGATTTGGTTTGTGAGCGGAGCAGGCGGTTACTGTTGGTGGAGAGACAGTGCGCGACGGAGTACGCACAAGTCGATTCGATCTAATAAGAACGTGGCATACCATAGGGATAGGCTGGCCTGGTACTGATAAAGATTAGGCGTCACGTCGTTAGTACAACGCCTCATGAACGCTCAAAACAATTGCAATTATTTACAGGGAGGGAGCGAGAATAATGATTGTTTATTCAATATGGGTCAAATTCTGTTATCGCCATGTGTCCGTACGGTCACCACATTAACCATTCTTCGTATAAAGGTTTTCAAAATTCAACACTGACCGATTGTGTAAATGTAATACAGATTTTCTCCCAAACGAAACTTTGTAGTCTGAATTCCACCTAAAATACCCTGCATCCGGGCAAGGGAATATATCATGGGGTGCGCAACTTTGGGCAACTGTCGGAGTCTCATCGTTAAATTTAGTTACCTTGTTAGGATGCGTTAACAAACTTTCCTTTAACTTGGTGCAACAATTTGTCTGAGATTTCGCAAATCGTTATGAAAACGGATTGCACCAGGTTTTTTCAACATGTCAGGAAGTGTTTGAAGAAGTATCAGACCTCGTAGCCCAAAATTGTTTATGTGCCTCTGTAATGACTACCTGCTGTTTTTCGTAGGTTAATCACCTCATCACCAACCCATCCGTAACATGTAATTTGCAGTCACCAGCTCATCGTCGAGCTGTCGCTTCCGTGGCCCTATCCACCCGCTACTACTTCCCCTACTTCAACCGAATTTGGCTATTGCTTCCCCTGTCCCCACCTTCACGCCACTTGTTCTACTTGTGGGTCCCGTACGCGAGCGGCTAGTTACGCATAGCACGTGACTAGCATCCTCAGACAGAGTTCTTCGGCTTCCGATAGTCTTTCTTCACAAAACTTGCAAAACCATAAGCCATTCTTCCTCTCACCGTCCCCACCTCAATTCAAATTAGATCATCCTTACTTTTAAGCACAGAATCAATAAGTAGTCCCCCTCTCCAATGCTTTCGTTTACAATCCCGTTTAAGTTCTTGCATTATATAGTCTACTTAGTGTTGCATAAAATAACGGATAACTTGTCTCTAGACATGAGGCGCATAGATGATGGATGATGGAACATCTTCTTACAAATTTTGTCCACCCTTTTTCTCGAAAATGCTACTTTACTCGTACTGAACCAAATAATTAGTATGGAGCAACAGACCAAATTGAGGCCGAAGACAAAAGCAAATAAAATCCCTGGTGGTCAAATGTAGGCTTGACAACCAACTAAATGGTAATACTAAACTTAATGGGACAGTATTTGTCTGCTTGATTGATTTTCTTTAATTCTGGCAATTAGAAACCTCACATTGAGTGATTTTTTGATTTAGTTGTATCTTGTGTAACCCAAATAAAAGTTTCCGCCCCTTTCGAAATCGCAGTGTCTGATTCAGAATATCTTGCTAGCGATATCTGTTCGATTCATTTTGACATATCACGGAAACTGCATTTCATTATTTTTACTTTGTAAATTTGAACTAGTGATATGGGTAATCTGACGAAACTGGGTAAAATTCTGCTCCTCTCAAATGTGCACATCTCGTAGATACAAGTCGGTTCAAGGGGTTGCAAATCTAGTTAGTCTCGCCTTTTGAGTGGACAGGTATCCGTATTTTATTCAAAAATTACATGTCTTATTGAAAGAAGGCAATAATAAAGTGCAAATTTAACCTTCAGGGTTGCTCAGAAATTCAGTCGACATGCACTGTCGGTTCACACGGATTCTAGCGAGATAGGGAACGGGGGAATTCCTGTGGAGGTTGATGCGAGAGGGTAATAATCGATATGTAGAACGCGTAGATGAATGAGAGCCGCATTTGGATAGATCGTGTTGCAAAGGATGAGTTGGGTCAAAGGGGATTCTCTATGCAAATGTTTCACATGCGAACCAGTGAAGTTCACAGTTTTTAGTTAAATGATTAACAGGTATCAAAGACACATGATTGATCAACCGCGACAAAGAATTTAGAAGTTTTTCTTAAGTAACCCAGCAAAATTCACCGGGGAACAATAAAGAACAGCAAAACTAAAGGCGAAATGACTTTTGTTTGTTATCGAACTGCCTAATTGTCTGACAAGCATTCGGTTTCATATTGGAAATGATACCAGTGTAGACAGATCACCTCACAGTGAGGCAAAATTCGGACAACTGAAACAATAATTTGAGTTTAGTTGAAGTACGAAATTTAATTCGCATGGAAAAACTGCCAAAACAAACATGCTGATTCGTTTGAGCGTTGGATTAGTCTATTCAACTTGCACACACACACACACACAGAGTTATCGGGCTGAGTGGGACTATTTGCAAGTTTTCTTCAGTGCAAATATAGGCGAGCCGAGAATAGAATACTATTGTCCCCGATACGTGCGTTTTGGTTGTGTGTGTGAAATCACTATCAAGATCAGTGATTCTTTATTTTTCAGTAAGCCATACAACAATTGGAGAGAAGTGAACAGAGTGAACATCAATCGATCTATCCGTGATTTGATAAGATTTATGGAAGTAATGCGTTGTTTAATATTGAAACATTAGAGCAATTGTCGACAAAATGTTGAAAATCGGGTCTCTTAGCTCGGGTGAACTGAATTCCATTTCGCCTGTTCACCGAGCTTGGCAATTTATTTTCAAACATTTCATCACCAATAGCCGAGATGACATCAACAGTGCTTGACCACTTCATTAACACTGATGATGTCACCTTGGCGGGTGATGAAACGTTCGCAAACAAATCACCAAGCTTGGCGAACAGGCGAAATGGAATAGAGCAATTGTTTTCAGTGATTCATAAATTAGTCAGTAAATCTCCTCATAAAGGATTACTTTTAGTGCGGACAGCTTTTCGCACCGGGTCACTAGAGTCGACGGGGGGGGGAGGTAAGATATAGGAATGAACCCTGTGTCAAATGGCCAAGCGTCCGTGTCTACGGTGATTTGTCGAGATCGACTGTGGTTGGAGTATTGTGAGTCGCCATAAACGATTGCTCACCTTTGGATTCGTGTTCCCATGCGTTTTATGCGGAATTTAATTACTGTATCACAAACTGCTTCGATGGATAATTACGGGGTTAGACGAATTGAAAGACAGTGGCGCCTACTCCACATGCCCAAACGTTACCCACAATGTACAATTCATTATAATAGTTTTTTTAGGCATTCCATACGTTTGGAAACACTTTAGTTCTTTACCTGTTTTGAAACATTAATTGCGTCGTTTTCAGTCCAGTTTCTCTTCGATAATTGGTTTAGGTTACTCTTGTGAATGTGTTTAATACTTGTATCTCCGGTACAAACGTCCCTGTCAGTTTTAGATAACAGAGGGAAAATCCAAAAAGCTACATATACTAAATACCAATTTATTCCACTTACGTCCATCTTCTCACATTAAACTTAAAAGCTATATCTCCCAAGTATGGTTTGTTCGAAAGCTTAGAGTTTACGGGTGACTGGCTCACAGTCTTCTACTTGTCCACAAAATATCTGTTAGGACAAAAGCAGATTTGTACATGGGTTTCGAAGTGGGATTGGTTGAAACCGCATCGACTTGCTGTTTGTGTCTTCAAACTCCCGTATCACCCTAAGATTTTTTCATTTCTGTATGTCCCTTGGTGGGTTTTCACCTTGATAGCAGCCCCTATGTGGTAATCGATCGCTAAAAAAAACTATCCGTTTAAGAAAAAGAAGCTTGATGATAAAACCCAGAAGGCCATCGATCACGAAATTACGCTTTTATTCACAAGATTAGGGATGACTAGGTTCGTGGAGTTATACACATATATACATAGAGAAAGAGAGAAACCTTTGTGTTTATGCAATATGTGGAGCTGATCGCTTCTTTTCATCGGATTTGGGTTTTTGGAAACCATATGCACAGAATCCTTCTTCTGCAGTGATATATGTATAGTCAACCGTTCTGTCTCTGTCTCTGTTTCTCTCTCTCACACACCTATGCATCCCAACCCCACTATTTATCCCCCATTTACCAATATCTCCATTCCAGATGTCTCGTGATCCGAAAGAATCATCCACATTTGGGCGTCTGCTCCCCCGGTGGATTGTGAACAATATCGTGCCGAGACAGCAGGCGCACAAGGAAGGTAAGTTCCCATACATCGCGATACCGTATGCACATTGGGCAATAACTGGGGGCACCAAATGATAAATTTACCCGATCAACTTCATCTGCTACTCTGTCGAATGCATGCCTTCAAATACAAAATAAGAATCCTATGAATGACAATATTTTAAGTACTATTTTACTTACTCAACGCCAATTATCGATAGATTTTCAATGAATGACCTCTGAGTTACCAATCAGAATGATATCAGCGATTTGATCACTGTCGTGCAACTGAAATGAGTCGAGGAGATAAAACTCTAATTTTTGATTGGTTCAGTGTGCAGTATTGTCAGCATCTTCTGAGTGTGAAACTCGAGGTCTGTACTTGATGTGTTTTGACCCAATTACCGGCATGAAGTACTTGTAACACACGCAGACTGTTGTTTTACGGCACATGTTGTTGGAAAACCGAATGAATGTCAAAGGACAAGATCTTTTTCAGCCAAATAGTCGCTATCTCCGTGTAAGATACTGGTTGGATTTTGTCTACAACCGTGTTTGTTTGTTCTGTCGCACTAGAACTCTGCATGACTCAGCTAAACGAGGTCCGACTTGGCAATGCACAAGTTTTTGTGTGACAAAATGGCCGCAAGTTATCGCTCATGTCATAAAACCCATAATCATTAGTGGTAACCGAAAAGTAAAAGCAGAAAGCTTATTGCTAGATGGGCAGTGCTATGGCTCATTGAACCACTAAACAATCGTCAAATACGATGAACCTCATTTGCCCCTGCGATGTTCCGGATTGTGTCATGAATGAATTTACACTGCCGATGATGCCCGGCCATGGTGCAGATGTGTTTTCCTGTTCAAGCTTTCCGGGGTTTATTTGACAATCATTCCCTCATTCAACAAACGAAACTTTGTGCCAGGTCACCTGTTTCAGATTTGATGTATCACACCGCTCCTCGTAAATTTCCACCCACGTATTCACTCCCCATCAATAAAAATACCTGGAACAAGTCGAAACAGCCGTTGTGGATGACATAACGTTTTGGCAATACTAGTCCCCGGTAAATCTATGAAATTTTTGAACCGGGACGATGAATTTACTAGTATACTTTTTATTGATTGATCCTTGTCTCAGTTAACAATTTACACTGCATCCTCGGTAGATAGCCTCATCTTCCTTCCTTTTCCCCGCTCTGTCCGGAATAAAGTATTTTGACCGACTATCTGGTACTGAATGCCAAATGTATGTAATTCGGCACTAATCCATACGCTGATAGCCTAAGAGACATTAGATGTTTTTGCCCTATCCGTGCAGCTTATTCGTGTGCTTGAATGAATAAGCCACTTGTCCCCCCGGTTAAATCTGGAGACACCTGGTGCAACTGTCATATGGTATGAACGGGATCTCAGACCGGTTAGCTTCCTGTCGAACCTGATCAGGGAGATGACGATTTTCAGTTTGGGGATGAGAGACAAACGAGAAACCTTCACTTGGGTAGATTCAGACAAGAGAAACTTGCTAGAGGCTGGAAAAGAATTACACACGGAAAACCTGAAACTAATGGGTGTGAGGCCTCTAATACATTTGCTTACTGAACAGAACAGAACAATTACTTGAAAGTGAAATTTCGCCTGGGACAACCAATATTAAGCGGTTCATATGTGGCTCACAAAATCAACGAGAAACGGGGCTTGTAAAGATTCTCGGGTTCAACGCATAACCAGTAAGTCTTGATTGGGTCATAGAATATCCTTTCAAGTGTACGTTTGTCTATTTGAGTTGACTGTCTTCCAGCTGTTACCTCCAAACCCAATTCTAACTTCGCTATTTAACCAAACCATCGGAAGGTACGGAGGACTCAAGCTGCTCTCTTGTTGGGGCTCACCAGTTGGACGCATCGACTAGGCTACTTCCAATCTGCTCAGCTGATGTCTTAACTAAAAGCGGCTTAGTTCATTTGGCCCAGCAGCAACGAGGGGAGGCACACTATGTCACTTGTCAGCTCAAAACGTAAGCCTACCATCAATTTAGTTCGTCTCGACGAATTGAAATAAGCTACCCAGATAGAATCTTCTATGTTTGATCGTAATTTACATTTAACCGTTTGTTCCAGTACTAGCACACACACAATCCTTGCGAGGTGTTCAGATCCCCGTTGGCGAAGTTGGTCGTTGTGTCTTGTTGTTGAAATCTACCAAGAGCAAAACTCGAGTGTAGTATCTGCAAAATGTACAGGTACTGACCGATTGACGTACAATTTACAAATATATTTCAGTTTTCATTGTTGTTGTTGTTATCGACAGCTAGGGATCAAGAGTATTTATTCCGAAATTTATCTCCTACTGCAGTGTTCTTTATTCTCTTGTTTTATTACTTGAATCCTCGGACCATTGAGTGTCACAATAAAATTTGCAGGATTTAGAAAGTTACAGCTCATAATTATACAATCCTTGGTGCAGAGCAGAACGGAAGTTTATTCTTTCCAATTCGAAGATTTATTATGGGAATAACTTACAAGCTCATACTTTTGTCGGCCCATAGGTTCGTGTTGTGGTTAAAAGATAGTGATACATATAATTCCTTGTGCAAAATGTCACATGATACGAGATTCTTCTACTGCTGCTTGCAGCCTTACTTACGCTGGCATGTAAGGTGTGCTAATGCTCCATCGAGTCTCAGTTTAAAAGATTCAATGCTTGGCGCACAGACGACGTTGGGTGGGAGAGAGTTCCAGATAGAACGCTGACTGCGAATGACTGACGCCGGCATTCCAATCGGTATTTTGAGACCACTAGTTTGAACAGACGTCCTCTTAGATGAACGTTGGATGATAAGTTTAGCAGCGGGCGGCACGGATGGCTTGGGTTTTCAATTATTTGGTATACCATAATCATATTTCCTCTGATGCGCCGGTAGTGATTGGAATATAACCCCAGCGACTTTAATCTCTCTGCGTATGAATAAACGCATATTATTTCATGCGGGGTTTATTCTGGTCTGTACAGCTATTATAAATAGAATCCTATTTTTCATACGGCGCAAAATAAATATACCAACGAACAATAAATTTTTATCCCAAATAGATTGACGGATTATGTGACTATAAACTGCTCACGTAAAATCTCTCCTCCAGAATGGAGTAAAAATATATTTCAAGAGACCTGAAGATTCACCTAAAGAGGATGACCTCCCGTCCGTGACACTTTAGAGCAGCAGGTTTTCGGTACCCGGCAGTCGCGAAACGCAATCACAGACAAACATACGTTTTTAATATCAAGCTTAATATCACATCTCACTCGAGGTTGGTCATGCACACTTTTTTAGAACTTGCATTATTTCTCATATTCGTACGGTTTCTAAATTTGCTAGTCCCGAAATAGAATTCATTTACTTACCACCAAACAGCTAGAAATCGAATGCAATTTAATTTTTTTCCTGTGTTAAAGACAGAGTTTAAGTAGCTACCTCGATAGAGATCGTCAGGGACCAGGGTGCAGAAAGTATTGGAGAAAACTGACAAATACGCTTTGATTTCTATATTTATGGACCCCGTACACAAACGAATTGCACAGGAGCTCAAACATAAAGCAGGACATAGGTTTTTCACAAAATTGTGTATAATGCCTTTGTCATGCCTGATTAATTTTTTATAAATAAGTTCTGATGATGTTTTAGTACTGAGATTTCAATGTCTACAACTGATGTTCCACCAGCTGTCGTCGAAATCGAGAAATGTTACGTTTAAATGATATTTTGATAATAGACACAACAACATAAGTGGATAGTAATAAAAAATGTATTATCTGATGTTGGGTTGCAAAATATTTGATCCCGTGAATGTGGCTCCAACCACTAAGCTTTGAGCGGAAGAAAGCTGACGAGAGTCAGTGTTCGATAAATACCTGTATACGGTAGACCGGGTGAAATGTAATTTTCGCATGAAGGTAAGGTACTGAGGAAGGTAAGAGTAAATCATTATATTTTCTCCAATACGATTAGCCAGTTAAATACCAATGTAACCCAAGTTTTCACTTCGCGATCGATGCAGCTAAACTGTCGCAGCAAAGGGATACTCGTTGAAACATAGCATATACTATTCAGTTGTACACTACACAATTTAGTTCACGGTTCAAAATGACATCTGTTACTTTACACTAACAAGCAAGCCACATCGAGAGCAAACCTATATCGGCTATTTTGTTGCTCATGTCAAACAAACTCAAGCCGAATGGCCTTGAACTCGGGGGAAATCTGAATAGCTCTTCTATATGGGATGAGCAGACAAAACATATGGGAAGTAAACTGACCATCTCCAAGACAATAGCCAAATCTACTATCGAATAGATGTTAGTCTCTGTACACGTAATCAGACAAAACGTTTGGAGAACAAAACATAAATTTATGTATTCATCAAGTCCATTTTATAATTTTGTAACACTCATGAAGATTTTGAATGATCAAAACGATGTGGGCAGATTTGTGTCTGCGATGAATGTTATGAATCTTGAGAAATTCTTGACCACAATTTTACTCCTTTATTCTGCTGGTTGTATCTCAACTGAAAGACCACTAGTTAACTTGCATGGAAAAACTAACCACCTTCTTTTTCACCCGTGGATGCTAGATCTTTCAGTTGAACAAACAAATATCCTATTTGGTTTATGACGTCAATTTGTCGCCTAACTAAATTTTAAACCAAGACAATGAGAGCTCCTCGATAGTTGTCCTGTTCAGTTTTACACCTGAAAGTTTGCTAGAACACCTTTTTCGGGACATCCCAAAAGCGTTTTCTGGGGTTACTAGGGATATATGTCCTTTTGTTTACCCTTTTGTTATATCTCCTCATGTGATCTTGTCATGGAGGACAGTACAGTAGTTTCCCACCAAACAACACAAAACTTCTCGATTTACGTTCTTCCACTGCGCCAATCACCAGACATGAAGTTTCTCCTCGGTATCCGGTTTTCGATGTGCTGTTTCAGTTAGACTGTCATGATGTCATAGTAGAAAATTCCAGAAATATTCCGAGTAGATTTCATGCTACGTTTAATGCATAGAAGTTTGCCCTCTGCATATGGTCAGTCCTTCAAGCATGTCGGTGAGTGTAAGTGCTAGGGAATCGAAGCATATCCCCCTGGGTTCTGTTAGGGGGGTCAGAACTGAAAGACTCGACTACGCATTATTCTCTACCAAGGCACCTGACTCGCAAGAGTTGTAAGCTACCATCCAACTTTTACCATTTAGTATATATCCGTGAGTTTTGCTCTGTATAACAATTTAGGAATTACAATGTTTCATAGAGATGCAAATAACTGTAACAATGCCGAAATATGAACCACACCGCTAGCAACACTTAAATTTGGTGCTGCCTAAATTCCTTGTCCCCCAGGCTCATTCCTTCGCTATGGGATTTTCTATGCCGTAGATCACTTCAGGTTCCAGAAATTTGTTTTCCGGTTTCCGTAGTGAATTAATTAGCTATGTGTGACTAAGCTGTTCTCGCCTATTATTTACAGTGTTTTGTGTAAAGGCTTTCAGTAGTCCCAATAAGTCATCATCACACAGATAGAATTTCTGCAATGCGTCCTATTATATCCTCTGTCCATATCTGCGAAGCAAATTCGATTTCTTTTTAAAAAAGACTATGCAATTGTGGTAATTGATGTTTGTGAGTTTCTATGTCTCTCAGTGTGTATGCGTATCAAGTGGAGGACGGAGAGTGTTTGTGAATGAGTGAGAGTTCATGAACGGAGGTTACAACAAATGTAGAACTAAGTGAAAGTTATAGAACGAGGAGGGCGAGATCGAGAGTGCGCGTACAGTTAACTAGTTTGTCCTTAAATTCTGAGTACGGATTACACAACCCTATTTTTGTGTTCTCTTAATACAGTTACTAACATAGCATAAGTTCAATGAGATTATACGCAAGCGATTAAAAATAGAAAACAAAATTGTAACATATCCCCAGAATTTTTCTTCTCCCCACACTTACAAAACTGCTTAGAAGCGGATAGTGTTCACCAGTTGGGAATTGATACCCATTCCCGGGGAGGACAGTTGCACAACTTTTATCCCGATTCAGCTCAGGGGGACGGGAGCACTCGGCCACAAGGTCATTTCCGGTTGTTATCCCAGAGACACGTGACAGCAGGTTAACTGCCGCAATTACTTGTGAGACTAAATCACACATCACATATCTCCTAGACTATGCTCAATCGACCGGTCGCTTGGGTGAAATCGACCGGTTTCCTAACAGATGCGCGGCTGTTTCAAAAAGACTGATGAAAGTAATGAGATTCGAACAATCCTCACTACGAGGGAGACAGAAAGAGAGGAAGAGACCGCGCAACCCGGAGAGATAAAAGAATAGACCCAGTATTCATTTCCAACTGTCAGCGCTTGTCAGGACTAAATCTAAGTTGAGAATCGGAGGCGATTTACATAACAATGCTTTAGTACATACGAGCAACATAACACCTCTCCAGCCAG
>UZAN01039458.1:139152-149175 GCA_900618425.1 Echinostoma caproni
ACAAGCCCGATGAAAAAATCATTCTGATCCGCTTTTATGTTAGAATACAATAATCCGGAAATGTGTAAACCTCATTCACTGTCTAAGTCATTACCAAGCTCCTCCTACCATACATACATACATAAATACATGCATACATACATACATACATGCATACACACCTATATAAGCAAATGTTTCCTCTCCAGTCGGTTTTTGTTCCATTGGTTGTGTGCACTTGTAAGAGCCGACAGTATGAGAACATGATCCGCTGCACCCACGTACGCACAAGTATGGGTCCAAACGACTCTACCTGTCGCGCCCGCTCTCTCTATCTCTCTAATTTGGTCAGAGGAGAAGGGATTAAATTTGACACGAATGAAGTTCGCAATCTTGTTTCTGTGACCGTGGTGATCAGAAGTCGGAAATGCGTTGTTGTAAAGTCCACATTCATTTGAAGAAAAAAGAAATCAAACTAGAAAGTGTTCTACCGTGATTTAATGTTACTTTGGAATCCATTTGTGCTGCCAGTCCACGGGGATCCGAACCTCAAGGATTAAATGACGGCTGTTTCCAAACGATTAAGTACAACAACGTTTCCTCCTAATGACATGTGTGTTCGAATCCCTTTCCCAGAGCTCCACCTTTTGCATACACTTGTGTCCCTGGGTAGTGTCTCAATTTCTCCAACTTCCCATCTCCCTGGAAGTCATTTTACATTTGTTTACTCAATAAACGGAAGTAATTTTTATAATTAGTGAATTTTTGCTAGTTCGGCAATGTAAGCACTTACGGACAATAGATACACTGATACAATGATACGTCATCTTTTTAATATCCCACTATCACGAATGAGTGATACGGCGCTCGCCTAACACTTAATTGGTGCTCGGGGATTTACCAATTAGTGAACGACTGTATGGTGCAGGATTAGTTTTTGTGATAGTGATCATCCACTGATTGCGGTGGTGGCAAAGTGGTTATGTTTCCAACTCGTGACCTGTGAGTCCCGGATACGAATCGCTCCATCGCCATCCGGCTTCCCAGGCAACCTTTGTATGGCCGCGGCCTCCTTCTTGAATGTTGATTGTACATTTGTATATCCTATAAATTAAGAGGAAGAAAAAAGACATTTATTTATTTATTATGTGAAACGATCATTCGTTTCGTCTTCAAACGTCTAGTTTACTTATTTCCACCTTCTGCTCAATGCCAATCCAACTAGATTTAGTTAAAGTCTCCCAGCCTTGGAGTTTAGATTCCTGGCTGATTTTAATCGAATAGTAGCTCATTGGAAGTGTGGGATTTAACAATTCTACTGTGTGTAACATACTGATTTCTAACAGAGATACAAGAATGATAGATAAAATTTCCAATATTTGCGCCTCTCGTGGTTGTTCGAGATAAAGTCGTTGGTGGGAGAAAGTTTCTATTTCATTTTTGTGTGCTACTCGGTCACTCAGCTTCGTTCGGGATGCACTCTAGCCATTGCGAAAACAAGCGCGAACTACGGGAAAGTAGCGTTGTTCCAGATCAGCCAGTGGCCGGTTGGTTGGTTTATTTGCCTCTTCTGGAGAACCTTGCTGGGTAGATGAAACTCGAAAGTTGGTTTAGAGAGGGGATGCAACCATGCAGTCTGTGGAAGCGATCCGGCCTCTTATACCCCGTGATTCTCGATAGTCCGGCAGATCTGAGGATCAACAACCAGCTAGTCAAAGAAAAATATATTCTTCCCCTAAAAGTACAGGAAGTTTAGCCTGACTACGCTCGAGAGTGTCTGAATCCAAAAGACTTAGCAAGCTAAGGTACAGCACTGAACTCACGTATCGTTCAAAGTGAAGTAACTTCACCGGAAGTGGTATTGACTTAAACAAAGATTGAAGACCTAGGTAAAGAAGCAACATCAAGATATTGATGACCCTGGTGGAATCCAATCTAGAAAAGGAGAAGTGTGCATGGGCGAATGTTTCAAGCAACCAATGTCTGCAACTATGCAGAAACGGCAGACCAAGGATTATGATAATTCTAGGGCCACTGCAAGGGCAATGGTCATATTCCCCTGTGGTCCGCATTCATCACGTCACAACACTACCAAAAGCTACGTTTTGTGTTTTGTTCGGAGAACCCTTACCAAGCAGAATACACAACACATTCTCAAGCGCTGCCACTGATCGCCCGAGACCGCTTATTTAGTGTACCTAAACCCACATACATCTGTGCTCTTGGTGAGAAGGGAGTTATAAACGTGGTCTTGGTCGTGCTCTATTCGATTATATTAAGTGATTCTGCACTGAATAAACAATGGCATTCAATTCGATCCGCGATACTCTCATGCAAACCGGTTCATCGACAAGTACACATGTGGCTACATCAACACCGAGGTAGGTGGTTGTGAGTTGTCTTTGGTTCAAGTTTGATGACGAAATTTGCCTTCTCAAACAACACTCCGATATAGTACACAGCCAAACCGAAATTCGTCAACGAAACTATGTGCATTCTCACCCGTCCGGTTAGGATATGCTGACCTATGCTAAATGACTTCAAAGTTTTCTACTAATTTCAGTGTGGATGTTGTGGCACTTACATCGACAAAACAGAAAGTGATAACGTAGGTTGATAAGCCTGTATCTATAGATCCACATAAAGATAGCTGTCTTCAACAAAAGTTGCCAGCTTGTCAATTGGCAGACATTTAATGATCACAAAAGAAGATGTCAACCGAGAAAAGACCAATTAGAACAGACTGCTCGCGATCGCTGACGCGGTTGTAGTATACTGTTGGAAATCTCTCTTTTGTCAGCAAGAAGAACTGAACACCACACACACACACATACATACCTTACCTTGGTGAACCCTATCAAAATCTTTGACCATGTTTAGCTCTTTTTATGTGATCATTTACATAAATGATGTAATTGTTCGCAGTGCATACCAGCAGTGAACACGAAGGAAACTGTCTTGGGGCACAAACTGTTACACTATGGATCTCACTATTCGAATGGACTGCGAGAAAAGACTGTTTCAAATATGATGATTGTCCAATTTCTTCTGGCGTGATTTATTTCGATGGATTCGGCCGGAAATTACCAATAATTTATAAAAAATGGATTCAAAGTGCATTCAACGCAGTGCAATGCGGTAGTGACCTGCCGCCTCCATCAGAGTTAGTACACTTTGAGCAGGGAGCGGGATGGTCGAGGGTAACAATTCTAGTGAACAACACCTGATTTAATAAGGCTTGACAAATACAAGTTTCTCTTTTCCAGACCAACACAACACAACAACTGCTAACAGGTTTTGATCAAGGCTACCTGTGGTTAGGAAGTAACGACTGAGGACCCATTTTTCCCACAACGCCTTTATTCAACTTCAAACAGTAACAGATAAAGCACTTTTTAAAATTGAGCTATGTTGTCTGTGGTGATTTCTAGGTGTGTAATTTAATTCACATAAAATAATTTGTTCTCAGTAGGGTCAAACTTAGTGCTCGTTTAAAAGACGTGCACCATGGAGCCTGTCAGCGTCTGGCGACTTTCGGTAAGCCCTTGCCTCGGTGACGGATGAGCCACGTACGATCTAATGCTGATTTTTGGCAAGTTTCTCATAGTCAGACCGGATAACTAACCCAAATGGTCAACCCTTCAGGTCAACAACTGCATGTGGCTCACGGATACTATTCCCGGTAGATTTGATGCAAACATATTGCTGATAATGCATAAAGGGAATAACACGTGTTAAATTCTCCAAAGGTTTTTCGGTGGTGATTAACGTATTGACTGTGCACCAGGAATAGACTTTCATTAGAGAACCAGATATCCCAGACCTATTTTAGATGAATAGCCATAAACAGCATCATCGTTCATCCTTATGATGAAATTCTCCTCTGGAACTAAAGATACCCTTGGGTGGAAATGACCTTGGGTCAAGTTTTCAAGGATATTTATCCTTTATCCGACTATATCATTCTAATCTAGTTAACAGTCTAATTGAGAGCACGCGAAATTGACAATCAACATGAGTTCCACGTAGGTCATTTCACTTCTTTTATTTTTCAGAATGTTTAGAAGTGCATAGTCACCCCACTGATGCCGGTTCCCCGGTTCACTGTCACTCATAGTGCATTCAAGGTAAGTTAGCATGTGTGAGAATGTGTAGGGATTGGGCCTATTTTGGGGGACGGGAAAAGAAAGCGGACCTCTATGGTCGATATGCAAAGTACATAGTGCATACGCACCAATTCAAGCATTCTGGTCTGAGAAAATGTGATAGCATGATCGCCACTGTTGTCGGTTTGCTGCCATAGCCTTCAATGTCTTCAGTTACAGAGTTTCCCGGACCCCAAGCCGGAGGATCAGAGACATATACTCTATCTAATATCTCTGTGTATTTCTTCATGCCTGGTCTCTACGTCATCTGTTGACATCCACGTGGTTTTCTTCAGTCTGGAACGGCCACTGCGGTAGGCGACCGTTAGACATCCGCGAAACCTCTTCTAGCCAACGAAGTCTAGTGAGCTGAATTCGCTGTGATGGTGAGTTCCTGTTAATTACGGTCTAAAGCACCCGACGACTTACTTCTAGGTTACCAGCCTGCTTAGTCCATCCCACCTGGGCCAGACTACGTAAGCATCGATTGTCGAACACCACTAAGCGAAAGATTTCTTCTATTTCCAAATTCAAGGTCTCACAAACTTAAAGCAGAACTGATAATACAGTGGCTCAATAAACGGGACTTTTTAACTTCAGTGAAACGTCACGTTATCGCCACAGATCTTTTGGTCTTGCATTCACTGCTCGATCCTTGGAAATGCCAGCTGCTATCCCCTTTGATGCGCTACCGTCGTTTGTCACGAGCTATCCAAGTACGGGAAGCAGTCGACTGCAGCTAATTCCTGACCTTCTAGTTTCAGAACAGAACTCGGTGACACCCAGTCCTGTAGCATCACTTTGCACTTTGAAGGTGCAATGCACATGCTGAACTGATCGACAGCACTTGCTAATCTGTCACGTGCTATTTGTGCATCCCACATACATTCGAACAGCATACTCTAGGTTGCACATCGTTTCTCCAGCTGCCCGTTCAATACCAACATGGTGGTGACTACTAAGTACATTCTCCAGTAATTTATCTATCAAGAAATTGATCAGAAAGAGTGATTTAGGGCATTCCTGACGAACACCGCTGCTAGTTGCGAACGGCCTATTCAGTTGGCCGTAGACCGCAACGCTAACAGAAGTATGCAGGTAGAGTGACCTCAATGGTTTTACATAATTCTGCAGCATGCCTTTGCGAAGGAGCGAACCAATAAGGGATTCGCGGTCAACTGAGTCGAAGGTTTCTTTTAGGTCAAGGAACACAACGACCGTTGGTCGACGGTGGCTTAACGCAAGAACTTGACACAGCATGAAGATTTAATTGATACAACCACAACCTGGTCGGAATCCCGCTTGTTTTTCACGGATATTTGTCTTCCTGAAGGGGGTCTGACGAAGAAGTATAACTTTGGTGATGATTGGGATCAAACTTATCCCACGCTGGTTTGCACAGTTGTTGTGTGGTCCCTTCTTGAAAATTGGAGTGATCAGTGATTCGCTCCAGGAATGCGCTCCTGTGATTATATATTATTCATTAAATCAGTATTGAAATCTACGAAGTCTTCGACCCCATCTTGAAAAGATTAGGAAGAAGCCCTTTAGGTCCTGTTGTTTTTCCTTTCTTTAGAGTTTGGATGCAAGATCGTACTTCTGCTCCAGTATGAGGTTCACATGATACTGTCCACGGCGCCTTAACTACAACCGACGAGATGGTCTGATTGGTGCCTGGCCATCTTAACTGTTCCTTGAGATACCCTACCCATCGGTATAGCCGTTGTTCCCTATTGTGAACAGTGTGTCCACTTTTGTCGGAGATTTTCTGACTAACTGGAGCTCGCCGATCTCCGGTTTCGCCTATCACTTGGAACATTCTTTGTCTATTCTCTGATGCGGTTGCCAGGGTGTCCAGCAGCTAAGCAGGCGAACGATTTGGTTTTTAAACCAAAGCCTCTAGTTTTAACAAGACCCCGACTGCAGTGCAGCGGGTAATGTGAAGTGAACACCCAATTACTTGGAACGATGACCCCACCATTTTACTGACTAAGGCTCCGCTTTGCATGGAACTCTCAACCTGGAGGACCAAGAGGCTAGACTTTGTCAGATATTTACTCTCTGACTTTCTATGCATGATAAGACCTCCTGGCTTGATAAAAGCCATCCTGTGTAGCCCGTTGGATCATAGAAGTGCACAAGCAGTCACACCATATCAAGGTGCTGTCTCTTCGTGACCTGAAGGAATACATGAACGTACTGTTTAACGCCTAAGGTGATTGAACAGTCAGGACTGAGCACATTACTGCCCGGTTAGAGCAGAAAAAGCTATAGGTCTAAATTCAGTTTGATGCTCCCCATCAGGCACTGTGTATCAATAACAACTACTTGAATTCCCTCAGCTATTAGATTTCGAGATTTGCTTCTCCGATTGGTCTCTCCTCCACCCACACATGATACTTACCAGCTGAGATAAATATATTCCCCATATATTATTATTGCACACTCGAAGAACGAAAAGGTTTGTTTTCGGTGATTCGTTCACTGTGTAATATGTGACATTTCATTACATAATGGTTGGTGGGAAAAGCCTAATTACAGAGCGAGACGAAAAATCACACTCCAGTTCCCTGACAGGATGTTGCTCACATATTAACCTTAGTTTGAGTCATTAGAGGTGGTGTGGGGATGCCTGCATCGTGTGCGACAGTAGTCAGGGAAAACCGAGCGTTTTCACGAATTGTTTTGAGACGCAAAGGAAAGTCTTCATCTAGGCGGATTCCGATCTCGTCAACTGTAGTCGCCTAACATCCACCGCCACATTACCCCGTAGTTTGATTTCACATGGTGTGAAACGATCGACCTATTGATGGTCCCAGTCACCCCACAATTCAGTCAACCTGGGTGTGGCTCGCGGACTCCTTCGGATTAACATCTGCCCGTAGGGCCAATATATCTCGTCCCAGAGGGACAGATACATGAGCAACCGCAGAAACAAGCTGGAGAGACATGGAATCCCTCCTTGAGTTGGAAACAAAATAGCTGCCTGAAGACAAACACACAGAGAATCGTTGCTGCAAAACATGATTTTTTCCTCAGCTGCAATCATTTTGTGTTATCACCCTTTTAAGGGAGCCATTTGCGCACTGATTTCCTGTCAGCCGCAGTGAACTTGTTTGCTAACCGGTTAGGCCTCAAAGTGTTGTTTATGAATCGACCTATGTATCCGTTCTAAAGGAAAACTTCTTGAATGGACCTCAGTTCAGACAGACTTTGACACTGGTTATTACCCTACGATGGTTTCCTGTGGATGCTGTGCTGGTTGGTCCGGTCTGACCGACGACTTGGTAGAAAGTCTTGGAATGCGATTCGCTAACTCCCTTCTTTCTCTACAGTGAACTTTATGTTTGATTGAACGCAGGTAAATACTCTCAAGGGTCTAAGTAGACTCAGACTATCATCGATAAAACATGATACATCACCAACTTATAGATCGTAAAATGTTAAACTATGAGCTTTCCATTTGAGAATGCTATTCTCAAGCTTATCCATGAAAACATCTGCAAAAGGTGGACCAAGGGGAAACCTCTTTTCTAGCCCACCGGTTTAGAGATATATCTTGTCGGTGAATTTGATTTCGCCAACTGGTATTCCAGTTGCACAATTATTACTTCGCATGTGTTCATATGTGTATTCACCAAATTCAGCTATGGGAACTTTTGTGAAAAGGGAACAGATATCGTTTGGTATCACGTGTAGTTTCTCTATGTTTAAGCCTTTACTACGCAATTGGTAAGTTGCACTCTCACGGATCTCAGGATCATTGTAATCCACTTCATGACATGACATGATAAAAAGAGTTACATATGTCTAGGATTGATTAGAGTGTTAGTCCATCTTTATGTATCTTTGGTAATCCACAGAGTCTTGGGATAATCGTTGCAGTTTGTGGCATTTGTTGAAATCTGGTGGTGTCTGTCGCATCTCTTTGTTCTGGGAACCGAGGGGTTTTTCACAATGACTTTTCTATTTGTTCCGTTTTTATCTTTCTCTCTAGCTATTATCTGAATGTTGCTGGAGCCTCTAATTACTCTCTTCACTTTTTGTTGATGTTATCTTATCCATTCCAAATGGCTATTCTGGTGCCTCGAAAAAATCACATTGCATTTTTCCCTGCGCATGTTCCGAGTTGAGGTTAAAAACTCCTCAGCCTGTGATTTACTCTCCTTGCGTTTGTGGCAAATGATGACCAGGGTGGATTACAGATCTTCCACGATTAGTGAGGCATGCGAGAGCACACGTAACGTTTTCGAACTCTACCCAGAGATCGATTCACTTGCAGCGAAATAACGAAATTTTGATCCTGGTGAAAACACTTCACGTAAACTGTTATCCAGTGTCAAAGATGGAAATTATAAACATATTTTTCAGGGTTGACTGGGAGCTCATTAGTGTGTTATGTTGGACCGACCAGTTTCTGTGGTGTTTGATATTTAAATTCCCCTTGCTGTACCCGTACAGGGCTTTCTCGATACTGGATTCTCCGCGGATCGTCCATCGGTAACGTTTCTCGTCCAGATAGGAACTCTACAGGTAACGAAATAGAACACAGCTGGAAGCACGTAGGAATTTGTTTATTATGGTTATTTATAGGGAAGAGAGAGAACGTGGGAATGAATATATTCAGTGATTGGTTGACTTGATTGTTGTCAACCGTCTTCATTGGTTGGCGGTTCCAACCAGTCACCTGAGTTCGTCAATCCATTTTCTGACTGTTTGTCTCGCTACAAAGCACTTCTCAGGGAACATGCTGTCTCCCTGACACCCCTCACTTGCCTTCGACCGATTTAACAAACGTTTTTAAACGTCAGCGATAATCAGGCAACAACATATCAAGCACATGAATAGTTTTGACAAAATTCCAATTCAGTTCTTCCAGAGGTTGTCCCATTCACCAGGAGTGTGTCGTTTTAAGGTTGAGTTTGCAATATAAATCCGGCTTCGTCCTTAGAGCACAGTAAAGGTTTTGGGGGCAGAGGGTAACTGATGATTCTTCACACTTTCATCAATAAATCGAACTCATGTCTGCACCACAGCCAACTTCATAAGGCACTTAACGTATTGTTGGTTCAGGGAGTATAATTGGGTGTTTGGCTTGTTCTCATTGACCAAATAAACCATCATGACCTGTGGGACAAGTTTGATAATCACAGACATATTGTGCGCACGAACCCGGTGCGCAAATCAGTGATTGATATGAATAGCCTGTGCTCAGCAGATCTCAATTAAAGACGAAGCGATAAAAAGATCCTGCGACCGCACGAAACCAGTGATTCACTGTCCCCGTCTGACTCGCACTTGCTGGCGACAACTGAACTGGGATAATTGATATTGTTTCAGCCTTCAACCTCCATTATCACACGCAATTCTCGGTTTATTCAGTCAAGTATGAGACTCGAATTTTGCTCCTATAAGAGCTCCCAAGTAGTGCACATCCACCATCCCGTTCGGGCTCTGAACTCCGGATCCATCGCATGTCTGTGTTACCACTTTGCCAGCCAATTCATACCCGAGTTGAACCGAATGTTCACTCAGATATCGTCTTCAATGATGGTAAGTCAGTTAATTTGGCCTGACAGTAACGAAAAGAGACACCGTTGATTAGCTGTTAACTCTAATCAAAAGACTTCTACCCGGTCAGGAATTTCGTGCAAGTTCGGCTTGACATGTCGCAAATCAACCAGGTTTACAATTACTTGCAATTAGTGGAGTGATGCAAGTGTCATATCAACTGATCGGCTGAGTACCAAGGAAGATGACATCTAAGCGAACATGAATTGGTAAGTCTAGCTAGACCCAGTGTGAGCTGGTTGACACTATGGCCACATAAGCACCTTCGATGCGGTGGGTCCGGCCCTGAACAGACCGAGAGTATACACTACCGATAAGATCTTATAGG
>UZAN01039458.1:149679-164961 GCA_900618425.1 Echinostoma caproni
CTCGAGGCTGGTGATTCCCCACCGTAAAGCTGACTGGAAGAACCAAGGACTGAAGAGCAGTCTCTCGAAAACTTGCTGATGTAACTTAGCGTAAAAAAAAACAAAAAAATAAAATCTGAGGTAATTAAAATGTACCTTCAAAAAATAATCAAAAGGTGTACGATACAGTGAAATATGCACAGGCAGAAATATTCCGGGACTGACTGCTTGAAGCAGAAACCTAAATTCTTCAAACCGTACAGCGTACTGTCACTAGATGACCAGGTTGAACTTCGGTTCATTTAGCCAAGAAATCCACGAGCTGTGGTGAATTCCGTTTGTTTCGTGTAAGTTCTTGCACAAAACGTTCATTCATTGTCCTCAGGGCAATAAGACGGTCAACTGCATTTTCGCCTTAAGTTTTTCGCTTTGAATTTACCAGCAAATAAACTTCCTCATCGTTTATGGGCCACGTATAAACAAACCACCAGTCGGGTTCACATGGAGGTAATCAAGACTGTCACACAGTCCGTAATGTTGTCGATCTGTACATTGAATACGTCAGTTCTTGATCGAATTAATGTTCCCATATATCTGCTATTGAAAATCGGTTCTCGCAGGTGGGGTTGACTAAAATGAATTTTGTCTGTTCGTCGAACTTGCCCATTTATTTGCAAACATTCCATAACCAACTTAGATAACATTGTCAGTGACTGTGGAAAGGGCAGTTTTCTGCTTGTACCAGTTCCCAAACAAATTGTCAAGCTCAGCGAACGCATTTCGTTAGATTCCTTCATTGATCCGGTTCCAGATGGGGTGCCTTAGCGTCCGAATTTACGGAATCCATGTGATTATTGTTCCGGATTCTCAGTTTCACTGAATGATTTTTGTGAATTCTTGTCCTTCATAATTTTTCCGCATTTTGTTCTCCGTGCTTCGAAATGGTCACAATTGCCTGAGTTGGGTTTTTTAAGCGTAATACTGACTCCCTTACCTATTTATGGGTTGTCCTGGTTTGTGGAATGCTGTGTACCTTGAAGTGTAGTCGATTGTTGGTTGGTCGGGTTGTATCTGTTCCCGATCCGCGTTATTCGTCGATCTTGCGCTTTTGTTTTCCCCCATGTTCTTCGATCGCTGATCTATAGCCAACTTTGATGTGCCGTGCCGGCCAGTAGTTGTCTGCTGGGATGCCGCAAAGAACAAACATACTGTCAGTCGTTGCAAAACGATTGAAAATAACGCCTCGCTTCTCTCCTCAATTCATATTCCATGCAACTTTGGTGTTACACTGTGTCCCAACCTCTGTTTTACCACGAAAGGAGGACAAAACTTTTCTGTCTCTGTGATTTGACATGTATGGGTTCCGTTTCAGCACAGAAATAATCCATCTTTTGAAACGGATTTCTTTTGCAAATGACGAATAAAAGCTGAAACGGATATCTTCTAACTAATTAGAAATTAACTCAATTCACATAGGCACAAGCCGCGATGAACATTACAATCGCGGCCCTGATTATCCCTATATGGATTCTAACCTGGTCACAAGCTATTCAGATGATTTAATCTCACGCCATAAGACGACCACTATAAGCAGAACACTGAAAAAAGACGCTGATGGTATCACACAGCCGGATCTCAAACGCTTCACAAATTAGACAACAAGGTAGGCAACCGAATAGAAGTGAACAGACCGCCATAAACTTTGAGCCGAAAAGCTAATAAAGCTAGAAAAGCTAGTTGTTTTTCAATTTCACAGCGCATATTCTTACTGCAAATTACCTGTTGAATGAAACATGGACACAAAGTACCGGAATCGATTGCGTCTCCAGATGGAGCGAAATTGTACTGAATCTCCTTAGCACTGAGGCAGTTTGAGTAGCGTAAACTTTCACTGATTGTAAACCGGTAAGTTCAAATGCCCATCAGCAGTGTGCGTTGCACACTTGCAGTCAGTGTGTTTTCAGTTCTCTGTTGAGTTTTTAAATGCACATCAGTGGAACGTCAGACGATGCAGTTAGTCTAAATAGAGATACAACGATTTTGCCAATTTCGGTTGATTTCCTTTTTCGGCTTCATTCGAAATGAATCGGTGTTGTTCGTAAGTGACTGACTCGTTTCTACTATTTGCAGCAAAATATATATTGTCTGGTACAATAGAAAATTCCGACCACAAAAGATTTGTCTGTTTTTTACCTCACATTTATCACTGCTTAGCCGTTGTGTGCGGAAGTTGAGCTTATTTGGCGTCGCCCAAATGGGGTTTAAATATGATTGCATCTGGTGTGGAACCTCCCTCTGCACATGAATTCTACTCATTGAGAGCTGAAAGACTATATAGGAGGCTTTGAGGTATTGTGTTTCAGCAGAACTCATTGAAATGAGGCACTGAAATTGGCCTATTTCTTATATTTCATTGAAAAATGTCTTGCACTTTTGCAGATCTGTCATTTCCGTCCAATCCTACCTCCCCTTTCCCACTACGCCTTACAAAAAGACGTTACTTTAAGCAGAGTAATTTGTTCGCATTTGACTGAGTTCAGTTCAATTCTCTTGTGGGTTCTGAAAAACAATCTATGCGTGAATTGATACTTCATTTGTAATAAACACAAGACGCGAAATACCACTAATTTTCTCAGTCAGATATTCAAGTCAAATCAAGTATATGCATAACGCTCTCCGAAAAGTGAATAAACAGGAGTTACATAGCTACAGTAGAACCAAGTAGGCAAGAGAAATTACCTTCGTTTTGTAGAAAGCAAGAACAAAATAAAAACAAGTTATGATTAAGTTTAGTTAAGAAGCGATGCGATCCGGGTTACTAAGAGATTGGTTAAGATAAGGGAACCATAGAAGAGCGGCAGGCGGTTTTGTGAGCAACTATATAGTACGGTTATGGCTAGATTGGGTGGAAGGAGAGGACACAAACTATATGAGATCTGCGTGCTACGGATTCCAAAGGCTGATCAATATTTTTGTGGAGGACGAGAAACGTGATTTTTTTCGTTGTGTAACGATGAATTGAAACAAAAGTTCATGGGAACTGCCACTACTTCTAAGATGAATATGATAAGGATTTGAAGACCCCCTGGAGCAACCCTGGGAACATCAAGTGGGATCAGTAAGACCGAAGGAGAAAAATACGAGTTAAAAGAAAACAGTGAATTAGGAAGCGAGTAACGGATGGAGCTTTCAAGCGCAGGGTGTGAAATGTTAATTTTCTGACGTTTTCCAAACGAAAATAACTTGATCAGATCAGCATAAATTTCGGCTGAGTCACACACCAAGATACCAGGAATTTTTTGAGTCTGTTCATTTATGACTGAGAAACACGTCGATGTGCTTTTCTATGAAGGTAAAACAAAGAATGAACTACCAAATCGGCAATACCGTAGGCAAATAATACTGGACACCACTGGAAGAAACTCCTAAATCATTTGCTAAATTCAAGAATCCAAAATAAATCATTCAAAAGACCTCCTTCCCAGCTCTATTTCGAAAACGAAAATCCAGTGTTCTATAAAAAAAGTTAAGTGGGGTGGTGATGAACAATGGCACATTGTATCTCATGTCGCATTAAGTGCTCAAATGAAAAGGGGAGTTGATGAACCAGATAAAATGGTCTAATGTGTACCAGTAATGGAGCAATTTGAACCCCACATAATATATTGTGTTCCCTAAATGGATCAGCTAGTCGTACAACTAACTGAATGGAAATCACGTCAGTAGCTTGGTTCCGGCTAGCAGTGTGACCTAATGGTATTAAAAATGCACACGTCGTTCTGATTGTCTTTCAAATGATGGCTACTTCCTCCTACCTAGTGATTAACAATTAGTCTCATGATGATGTAGAATACTTTTGGGTTACGAGGTTGGAATTCCTCCATGAATTATTTTTTCACTTTTTCCACTAGACAGCTCTGCTTTGGCACGGCTGAATGCAATACTTATCCGAATCGCTTTGACAAACATTCACGCATAACCTAGAGAAGTTTCTTTCCGAACGACCTTGTGCAAAAACCAATGAATTTCACAAGCATCAAACCTAATATATATATATAAACAAGTTGTAAAACACACTCAAATCAATATATATTGTCTGGACCGAATCACAATCAACAAAGCTTTTGTTTTACAACTGTTTGAACCGTTCCATCCAATCACGCGCGTTCATTTGTCTATGGAAATAGACGGTATTTATTAAAGTCATAAACGAGTGGTCTGCTGAGTTAACTAATCATGACAGTTGGATTCAGTAGAATATTTTCAACCATTCAGGTCATTTGCACATCCCTGAGAGCGTCTCAGCATCATTCGTAGAATGTAGAACGCGTAAACACATGAGGACGCTGTAATGGGCTCAAAAGCGTGCCCACTAGGGACAAAAGTCAGGGGGGAGGGTAGTGTACTAATCGGGGTGTGGGGAGCGTGACTAATTGCACAATTTGTATTTGAACAACTCCCACGCATTATCGACCGGTTGCACAATTTTCATTGGGAAATCCAGAAGGATTACAGACAAGTTTGGATGATATTTTCAAAGAGGTAGGCGTTACAGTAAATATCAAGAGCTTTTGTTCTTCTTTTGAACGGTAGTTTGCAAATATCAAGGTATACTGTCCCAAATAATGTCAAATAAGGTGGTATCAGACAATCAGGCGAGCGGATGAGGTGAACAGTTACCATTCACAAAAGTAGATCTGATTTACATATACACAAAGTACAATCAGTTTTGATTCCAGCATCCGATTCGTGGTAGATTGCTGGGTGCATGAATATCTAGAGGACTTTCTCGACGAATATTTGCAAGTGAAACCAAAAAGAGCAAGCTCTATACTTTCCTTACGAGAATAACAATCTATCGGATTTTTTCTCAGCGACGGTATCATTGAACTCTTAGAAAAAAGACTCCCAAAAGCCTTAAAATCCACATTTTGCACCACCGAATTAGAAATATTCTTTCCATCCCATTCGATGATTGCTCACTGACTTGGGGAATGACTGCCTTTTTCATGTGTTTTTGTCGATTCACCTGACCCTGCGGAGTCGGTTACATTGGTCGTACCAGAAGACTGTTGACCAAACGGAATGAAGAACATCATCCGATCTGGTTGAAGTAGGTCATTTGTGGATCGTCTAATCAACATGGGGGACACAGTAGATATCGAAATGTCATTTAGGATAATCTACAAAACCCCGGGTGAATCTATCTAACCAACCGAATTAAATTAGGCTTTGCACACCTGAGGCCGCGGAGCCCTTGGGATACACCCTATTCCGAGATGTGCAAACAAAAGCGGATCACTCAGAGGTTATCAAGGTCAGTGGATATAACGTTCAGAAAATCAAACAAGCACAAGTCGATCTTCTTAAGTAATCAGTCTACTCAACTCTGCAACCTCTTCCTCACACCCTAATACCTAACTTTTGTCACTACCCTGTGAATGCTCATTCATTTGGAATCGAGAAAATATATCGTCGAACAGAGTTTGACACTTCATTTGTCTTTTCAGTCACTTGTTTATTGCAGCATTTGTATTCGGGATTACAAACTCATCGAATATAGAAAAAAGAACAGTGGGTTTTTCCCTTCAGTTTCAGTTTGTTCATATCATTAATCTCGCCTTTTGAATGCGCGGAAATTTGTGGCCGTTTTCTATTTCCAAATTGATCTTTGATCTGCCAGACCGTGGAAGCGTATGATGAGAAACATTGAAATTGACCAATTATGTATCCCGTGGCTAAGTCAAATTATTATAAGTATATAATCTATCTGGCATGTATACATGTATATTCCGCATAAATCTAGATCTAGACTACGTGTTTAAAACATTATAGGCAACAAGCTTCAGAGTTACGCAGTCAAAGTAATACCATGTAGTCAACAAGCTCGTTCGTCACACTGTGCTGTCCTCAGTGTGTTTTGTGAAACTACTCAAAAGCTGTGTATTGACTGTGCGCACAATACTGCTCGGTTATTGGAGCCAATCTATTTGACTTTCTGTGGGAATAGCGAATGGAACCATCGATCCCTTAAAGAACATGACCAGCGCGAGGGACTAGGTATGCGACCAAATGCATCTTGAATCGGTGAGAGGCGATTCACGATGACTCAAGCGCCGCATAGCTCAATCGAACTAGTACCTTTTGTGGACAAAGAATTAGCAAGCAAAATCATACGGGTTTTCTAGAGAAGTCTAGAGAGGTCTTTTAACTCCCCGAAATGAACCGGTTGTTTGTGGCTCATCAATCAGTCACTAAACCAGACCAGGCGCTTTCGGTTCTCTATCTATTCTTGTAAACACTCCCCAAAGGAATACATGAATACTTCCTGGTCAGATGGTTTATGAACAACGCCGCATGCCAAGAATGCGACATCAATCACGCTGGAAGGAACTGTTGATTTAGGAGGCCATCTGCCATTAGAGTACCAAGTTCATCGCAGCACATCATGGACGAACACCAACGTCCAAACTAATGGAAAGCTCGTACACCGCAATGGTAATAAACGTGAAAAAGAAGAATATAACGATACTGCACCTGAATCGAACCCCTATTCTATGGCAACGCTCGAGATTATGCGTGAACATCATATTTTGTGTATTTTACCTGATGCACAGGTTGATGAACCATGGGGAAATTTAAAACTTAAATAAAAGGTGTAACTGATGAATTGCATCCTGTGAATAAGCATTTATTGACCAAGTTCGAAAAGAGATAAATCTAAACCGCACGGCAGGATGACCGATGATTTAAATTCTTGGATGACCTCAGATAATGGGGAGTGGTTTGCTTCATCTTCATGTGGTTTACGCTAGACTGCCTCGAGCTTTGAGAGTGATACTTCAACCGATAACTCTGTGTTTGGATGATCCTAGCGGCCTCTTTGCTCTAAGCTGTAGATTCTATCCTGGGCTCTAACCGTCATATATTTTCTTTTTAGTTTCTCATTTGACTTACAATTACTTGTGATTAGTGGTGTGGGATAATTGATTTTTATTGTTATCATGGTTTGTTTCAAATATTGTTTCAGGTGATAAATCTGTCAGTATAGCTCGTTGCGGAAACCCCGTCCTTGTTCCAAATTGTTTCCATCACCCTCTACTCATGATTTACCACCATAATAAAACCGCGGTAAGCGATATTCCGGTATCTCTTTACCCGGCAATCTATTCTAGACCAATCCGTTTGACACAGTATATCTGAGTGATGTTCTTTTGCGCAAATTTGTGTGATCTAACGAACACCGAGTGAATGAGATTTCTTTGATCAGTTGCATGAAATTTAACCAAATACAGCAGGCTGTGAAACAAGAAAAAAAAAGTAATATAAGCCATTGGTGCCAGTTTACGACTAGATGGGGAAAAACAAGGGCAATTGAACAGCTGTACTCTTGTACCTTGGGTGGTGACTGTCGACGAAACAACCCTGAGTTCAAACCTATATCTCTTAGCTGAAAGATAAACTAGGGAGTCCCATCTAGAGCAGCTGTTTGCTAATCATAATATTATGCTCGTACAGATGATAATACTCAGTGATTTAGGGGCTCAAGCCTAAACTAGGCAATCTCAACCTGTAAATTAATATACCTAAGTGTCCAATCTGTAATCTCGTCACAATCTAGTAATAATATCTAATCCTGTCGTAAAAAGAGTAGAAATAAACTGACCACAATTTCTTTTTTGTTGGAAATTCTTTCTTTGTCCGCATTTGGTGTCTTGCCACCTAATAAAGTTTAACCAAGATCCTGCCAACTTCATTAGTTTACCCAGCGTTTGGTATCCCGGAGTTCATGTGGTAAACGCTCGTTCGAGAGATACAGCTACTAGCGAACTATGTGTTCGAGTGGTGTTCTTGTCTGCAACATAATTGTGTCCCACCTCGAAAAATGTTGTGGATATTAAACGTTTAGTATGATACCATTTACAGGTATAAAGAGCGCAAAATATTCCGATTTGGTTATTAATTATGAGAATGGGCGTTACGTTTGTTAAATGGCTGTCAGATGTGTCAGAGTAGAAAGACGGAGTCAGAATGCGCTCCAGGAGGACGCCCCATCGAGCGTCTAAAATAACCTCCAGATACGATAAGTGTTTGAAGGATGACGGATCCCTATATACGTAGTAGGTACACCACTCTTAACTGCCGCTCCTGCTTATCCCCTCACTCGTCCATTGAATACAGACGCGCACAAACTGCACCCAGGATGCAAATGGTCATTTTGTCGACCCACCCACCCAGTGGCTCCAACTGACCAAAAGAAATTCTCCAGTCTGTCCAGCTATACTGATATTGTGTCTGCTCGTGAATGCAGCGCTCAGCTGAAGACACAAAGTAGTTCAAGGAATGATTAAAGTTAATTTATCCACTGAATACATCAGTTAGTCGGGGAGAGATATAAATCCAAATGTGAATGAAAGTCCGCGACACCACTGCTCCCTAGGCAAAGGGTTTTATCCTTATCAGTGTGCAGCAGGTAAGGAATTTGAGAGGACAATTATGCGTTGCATCTGGCACGACTACTATACGAAAATGCTATGCTCCCCTTCATAGCATGCAACACGAATGTTGTAAATTCACAAGGAAAGTGCCTGGACGGAGAAGAGAGGATAGGATAGGGTCACATAGAACGAAACACGTAACCTGAAATAACCGAGGCCCCTAATCTATGATGAGTTTTAGTTTCAATTTCAGTTTTTACAACCATTAACCATGCGTTTTCGTGCACCGGTTTTGGTTGTTGTCTTTTGGTCGTTCATTTGAATAAAACAACAGAATAAAGATCGGAATGTGGAAAGAAAATTCAAGCAGAAGATGGAAAATTCATATAGAATGATGTTGGGAGAATAATTAGTGGATGCACGAGCGCCACTGTTTGCGTCACCCAGCTATATCACTCAGTTCTCTAACCATCGGTGACCATCATCTCGAGGTCCCCATGCAGGGAGCCTAAGGGTACCTATGTGACCCAGTCTCATGGTTAGGATTTTAATACCCTCACGCTAGGTCTTAGCTTGACCANCCACTACCTGCCTCAGCAAACATCGCTCACCGTGGCAACCTATCTGGTGAGTAACACGTCCCAGCGAATGTAACCTATGGAAATCGATCACTTGCTTCAGTGGACGACCGTGACTGCCTTAAACTTTACGCCTAACCTGAGCATTGCTCGTCCGGTTACCCCACCAGACTCGTGCAATGCGACGTAGACAGGTATGCTCCAACACCGACAATCTATTTTTATCTTGTTCCCTTAGTGGCTAAGTCTCTGCACCGTAGAGCAGGACTGACCGAACTGCTGCAGCATGTACTCGACCCTTCACAGACAGCAGGATATAGCGACAGTGCCACAAATGTCCCAAGTTGGCAAATGCCAACCGAGCCTTCTGTATGCACGCCGACACTTCATCTGTGATGCGTCCTCCAGGTGAGATATAGGTACCTAGGTAGCGAAACTTGTTCACTTCCTCTACTGCGTCCCCAATCCGGATGAAACTGTGTGCAGGACCAACCCAATCTTGGAGAACCATTTTACAATTCTACAGTCTCTTCGCATCTTCTGTTGCTGCAATATTCAATCCATTTATCTGCTCCAGGATTTGCTGTTCATTTTTGAATATGAATCCGCAAAATGTTATCTCTTACTTCTCACAACACTAGTGTGTTAGAAAAACCAATTATCTCTAGTTTCGGTGTAGAATATGGTAAATACATAGTTCAAACTCAGTTTAATGACCAAAATTATAGAATGAGATTCCTTTTACGCATAAGAAATGAAATTTGAGTTGAACAGTCAGGAAGCACTTTGACACAGCTGTTCCAGTCTCATTGAGTAACATCAGCAGGCTCGAACCCGGTACCCCAGAGACAGAACTCAACCACATTATCCAATTTACTACCGGACAGGTGCTCGGATCAATTCATTTTTCTGTGCATGATACAGCTCAGTCGATTTTTGTAAAGTGGTTCATTTAACAATGGCCAACCGAAAGCACTGGAAGAATGTTTCGACCCTGTCAGAGCTCGTCAGCAGTACTTGAAACATGGGCTCCTTTTCCCCACTAACTCAATTCTCATGAACCTCTAAAACATGTTTCGTTTGACTAATGAAGCCCAGTGCCCACTACATTGACCATCGACTATGAACCTAAAGGATTTGATTCCGAACCCGAGGGTTCCTGGTTCCAATGTCCACACTGCCAAAAATCGCAATCATTGATGACGAATCCCAGCAAAGATGAACCTCCTGTACCGGTGGACCAATACATCCGAGACCCCAAAATAATCATATTTTGAAGGGTTTTGTGTTCACCGTTGCACAAATCAAGTCAACTCAAGTAATCACTTTATACAACTTGAATAATGGATATTCAGGAACCACATAACCACGATGTGTCGACAATTTAAAAAATCGAAATGTAATACAGCAGTTGAAAGAAATGAAACCCACAGCCACAGCGAAAAATCAATGACATACCTGGGTGTTTATGATTGATTTAGTTTGGCATTTTGTGCAGATTTTCTGCACAGAGTTTATAGTTTGTAAGAAATCTGGTGAGATACAGTTCAATAGAGCGCCTGTAAAATTCAGTGCGTGCCTTTAACAGTTTATGATTGGAACGGGTTGATGGATAAGAGAGTCATTGACGAAAAGCAGAATAAAGAGGATGGGAAATATCAGATAAAATATTATTGGAGAAAGTTTTACATGACTTGAGGTGGTGTGCTACCACATGTTGTACCAGATGTTCCAGTGGTATAAGACTACAAACAGACAGAAACTTGAGGGATCGGGAAATGAGTTTGAGGTCCTTGTTAAACAGACCGGGCAAGATACCAGGGACCCATAAGTCTAGTGAGGCAAAAGGCAAGCAAAACAAACCGGAAACAGAAAAAGGGATCAAATAGCGCCTTGCACTGCGCCTTGTGAGGATGGCAGCAGTGAAAGTGTATGATCATTGTAGCGTGTGAACTGCTGACGATTGAAGAAATAGTTGACCAAGAATTCAATCGTAAGAGATTGAACACCGCTTGAAGAGAGAGAATTGGGCAGTAATTTTATCTAAATTTAATGCAATCAAAACATGCGGATAAGTAACAAATTCCCGAGGAATAACAATCACTGGTCTGCCCCAATATTTATGAAAGCGACAGGAATCTGGAAGAAAAGGTTTGATTGACTGGCACAAGAACTTTGATAAATCACACTGTGATAAATAACAAAATCTATTTCACAGACGAAGATTTTGCTTGGAATTCGATTATGGTTGAGATTTTCTTGTGCATCAAACCTCGGTCGTCATAGCTAGATGACACGAAATAATCCCCCCAACAAGAAGAAAGAGAGAAAAACCGTGCGAACTGAAAATATACACAAAGGTGGCGAAAAATTAGAACGATCTTGATGAATACGTCCAGAACCGAGCAAAGGGTGAAAAAACGACTAAAAGCACGGATAAAAACCAGCTCCGATGGAGATTTTTAAAAGTAATGAAATTAGAACCCTAATGATAGCAATTAAACCTCAATATTTTGAACGATAACGAACAATTAAATATTTCATTCTAATAGATGCAATTGATTAAGTTATAGATGAACTCCACGATCAATTCAACACGTGGTTATCCTTTTCCGTAGCACAGCTTGCTGATAAAAATTTATTGAATGTTTTGCGACAACTGAGAGGAAATAACACGTGATGACAGCATGAAATGATAGACTCCGAGATCTGCCCGAAAAGGGACCACACGCTGCTGCGCATGCAGTGGGAAAGCAATCACCCCGTGTGTGGGCTTGTGCAATCAGGGATAATTTGGATAGCCGATAGATAGTCGGTTTCGCAATACACCGTTTCTCATGGTCTTTTCCACTCACGCTCACCGTGTCGGTGTTTCATTTCAAGTGAAAATTGTTTAGATCAACTTGCAGGAGAATACAGCACAACCGTAATCCGGTAAGTTTGAGGAACTGACTAACCAAGTGAGGCACAGTATAATCAAAGTGAGCTGGAGCGCCGACCAATTACGTTAGTGTAAACGTACGACTCAGTTTACGTAACAAGTTATAGCACCAGTTAATGTTCAAGGTTATCAAGATAACTCAATAATCTTTAGTTTTTTTTCGTTAATGGTCTAAACCAATTGATTCCACAGAGCTTTCAATCAAAGCATACACATAAGCTCCTCCCTTACTTTGAGCAATTTACCGCAAAGTTTAATACCGACCTCGGGCTTTGCGTGAAGTTGAAACCCGGACAGACACAAGAGCTCTTGAATCTCGTCTGTGTGAGATTTAGTCGGAATTTAACCCTACTCGGTCCCAGATTCACTCACGGTCAAACATCCCGCAAAAACAAACCACCTAGAATTGTACTCATCATTCCCAAAGTTCAAACAGACACAATCACTTCATTCAAGTTTTCTAAACGGTACGCAGTTGACCTGCATTCATATCCAGTAATCAGTTGACCCTACACAGTTGATACATGTCACAGCCTCTGGGATGGTTGTCGAACTTTTGAGACAAAGGGTAGACAATAATATAGGGTGGTTCAACTTTGGTAAAGAAGTCGCTTGGTAACCGCATCACCTACGAGACACGAATGTGCCATCCAATGCTCAGAACTTACACTAAGACAAGTGTGGTCTGAAGGCATGACGACGATTGGTAACGACGCACTAAATGACTGACTGCTATCCAGTCAGTGGGCGATATACTGGTATAACAACAGAATAGTGTCGTGGACAGCGATGGTGCAAAATTTCATAAGTGAATTATAGATCAAAGAGTCAGAAAGTGAAAGACGAAGAGACGTAGGTACACAAAAAATTAGTGTATTGACATTGGAAGGTGACACTAACATGAGCAGCTGATTGCTCTACCGAAAAGGGTAAACTCGTTCACATTGACGGGTGTGTGGGTGTTTTGAAATGAGACTGAGACTGCTACATGAACAATCGAAATCACTGCTACAGCAGTATTCAAACTTGATTTTCCCAAACAAGAATGATGCAGCCAGACCACATACACACGCCTGTATTATTGCGCTTTCTGAGCATTGAAAGACATTCGTATTTCGGGGATGATGAGGCTAAAAAGGAAGTTCACACACAGACGTCGAACTATGACGCTATGTCATCGTCTCTACCACTGGTCGCAAAGGATCGAGCGCGTCCTGTTCAACTTGGAAATAATGAGTACAGTTCTGTGTGACTTTTTCTGTCAGAGTGGGGTTTTCTTCTGTGACCAACAGTGAATTTCCGATGGCAAACAACTCATGGTGTTGTCAGATTATCCAATGATAGTTGAGAGACAGGCAAAAGCTTCCACTTTTGGCATAGTAAATTCTGTTTCTAACTTTCGTTTTGGTCGTATTTGGGTTGTTCTAGGTTCAAAAGATATAGCGTTAACTGGTGATGCGCTGAGTTTAACAGATGCATGGTTCTCACAACCCCTCCCCGATTTTCGGGGTTGGAATTTGTTGTGTCCGATTCTCGATTGATCACAATGTACACAACAAGATATCACACGATGACACGAACACACGTACCTCAACGGCCACACTAATCGTCTAGCCTCTCGAGCACGATCACAGCACAAATTGGACGCCACGAGCACTAGTAGCCTTCTCCCAGCTACGTAAGCAAGAACACAGTTAGTGCACAACGAACGTGTACTTGACACACAGGAAGCAAGTCAATTTACAAGTTTTACTCTGGTGCTTATATGTGACTCAAAATAGCATCCATTAATGCAAGAAAAAGATTGTGCCAATCAAGCACACAGTTAGCAAAGTTCAATCTGTCATAGCTCACGGAGTTAGCAAAGTTCAATCGGTCATAGTTCACGGAACAGACGGGCGGAGTGAATGTTTTCCGTATGACGCAATATCATTGATTAATCTCCGCGAGATTAGTATTGATTAAAGATGCTCCTAATTGAAAATACTCGAAAATAGCCAGTTTTAGGTAAAAAATAGTCTTTTTACCTAACAGAATTGTACATAAGTTTGATGCTAGTGGTGAGCTTTCAAGCCATTTTTCTCCTTGGTCTTACACCAAATCGCTCTCATCACCTTCCCCAATTCAACACTCTACATCCGCTTTTCCTCAACTCATTCATCCCAGTGTCCCGTTCTGTAGACAAAGTATCGACTACGACGCTCGGATTTATTTATTTAACCTTCACGTAACTACCTAAGTATTTAATTGCTGAACTGCGGATGTAAACGCCTGACGGGTGATATGGAACAGAAATTATTGCTGGGATTTTCTTCGATGCTTTTCTATGGTGGTTTCATCCCCTATCTAATCGTTTCACCTCCTATAGTCTCTTCTGTTTTTTTCTTCCTCATCAACACGATCTACGTAGGATTCGCAGACGCCTTCTTCCTGATCACACATTTCAAAGATGCAGTTATTGCTATTTGCAAATTTCGTAATTTTTTGTACAATACTGAATAGTAGACAGTGACATTAAACAGCCACTGTCAGTGTCATCTTGCCAACTCGAACAAGTGTTGGATGTAGCGAAATGGGTTACTGATTCGACAGTCCTCCTCCTCCAACCACCACCACCAACAACAGCAACAAACTCGAAATAAACGAACCGATAGGCAGCCGAAAATGTTCTGGAATAACTTGAGTTTACACGGCACTCATAATAACAATTATTTTAAAATCTATCGGTCCTGTCAACCACTGATACGAATCCCAAACTGAATGAGAGAATAAGTGTTGCTGGTGTTGTGAGCGGGGATCGAACATTAAAGGGCCGGTTACTGCTGCCGGAGCAAACAAACCCAATCAAATGCAATTGGTCAGCCCAACCACCTCACCGGTGCCCCACATCTATCCTTATTAAACAATCAACGTACACGCACAAACGCACTGCACCTGTCACACTCCTCAACTTGCCTAGCACTAACGCATGATTCTTTTCTCAGTGTGCGAATAGACCAATGTTTGTCACACGGAAGTGATGGCCGTCGGTCCCGGCTAATGGTGGTGGTAGTGATGACAACCACCACGATAACACCAAAACTGACCATATGATGTGGATCCGAACGAAAGGCATAAAATTGACAGACAGTTTAGTGCCTAGGATCTTACACCACCACAGTTTCACGATTCCTTCACTCATATAGGGCACCAGTCTTGATTTGCCCTAGACCAACCCAACCAAGCTAGCTAGCCAGCAAGCCCGCGCGTTCATACAACTCAGACGGAATGAGAGGCGCATCCAAATAGCGTCTATAGGGCGACCTATGTGTGCATCTGAATCCCCCACCCCCACCCCTACCCCCCC
>UZAN01039459.1:0-16267 GCA_900618425.1 Echinostoma caproni
TGATGCGTACCATGATTATATATATATATATATATATATATATATATATATATATAAATGAGAACATTTGGGTCGGGAATTCAAACCCTTACCCTTGAGCTACACGGTCGACGGTTAGCTCATTGTGTGAATAGCTCAATCAATTTAGTGAAGGTTTGGATTTGTCGGTTATCACAAACAATTCCACCGCATTTAAATGCATTCTAATAAAGGGGAATTACCGATCTACCAAATGTGGAACCCACACCCCAGATCATCAACAGTGCCTGGTGTCTGTGAAAAACCGAATGAGCTAATCCAGACTTTCACCACCTGAAAAGAAAGTGGAAAACGCTGGAAATTGTTGCCTTCTGAATAAAAGCTAACATGTGCAATAGAGAAATATGTTTGATTCTGGGAAGGAAACGCATATCGATGAGCATGATCATACCAAAATGTTCGGTTTATTACAATATATCTTCCTAATAGTAACGCTGGAAAGTATGTCGAAATAAAGAAAAGAAAGTTATAATTTGCCTTTGAGAATTACTAAGCAGATCAGAGAAGTGCTAACTTGAAAAGAAAGCGTGAGAGGGTGTATAACATAGCTAGGTAGCACGATTTAGGTAGTCACATTTCGAACCTTTTGAACTGGTTCCGTTACCTCAGAAAACATCGTGTAACAGTTTATCAGTCACACCAACGCAACCAAAACGCTTGGATTCATCTTGAATACCATCAAGCCAGTTGCAGTGTCACCAACAATTGGTCCTTTCCTCACACACACGGACAGGCCAGTTCCTATTTATTTTTTATTCCTCACATTTGTGTGGTGAACAGCAGGCGGGGTAAACCCCATAGTCACGAAGACCTGCTGCACCGTCATGGAAACCGGTAACCTAAGCCCCTGAACTTGGAGCGGCGAACCACATAAGGCCCCGCTAGCTCAGGCGTGGTAATCAACCGGACGACAGCAAAACTGTCTACCACCGAAGTTCGGTGGCGCCACAGGGGCTCGAACGTCGGACCATGGGGTCCAAAGCACGCGACTAAACCACTGCGCCACTGCCAGCCGTTTGCAACGCATTCCGCAAACCTGAGAGTCAGGGACATCTGAAGCGATTTCTCGCCATTTGCAGATGTCAAGTGATAGATGACGTATGCTGTGTGTGTGTGTGTGTGTTGTTTCGTGTGTTTGCGATGTGGTTGGGTGTGCTTGTGTTTGCGGTGTGCGACGCACGTGTGTGTGTGGCGGGGGTTATTTAGGGGTCGCACCTTTGAATGACCTTTGATCCTATATCTCCGCCCCGCGGCATCTAGCTCAGCATGAAATCGGCTCCGTGACCTGTGTTCGTGCAATGGCCAGCCTATTCCGCCAGTGCAAGATGCGCGATATCCATATTCGGATCGGTAGATTAAGCGTGATTTGACGGACAGCAGCAAGGATTGTTTTGCGTGTGGCTGTGTTCAAGGGTGGGAGCATCATCCCCATCCTAAATCAGAATTGAAAGATCTTTCCAACTGCCAATCAATAGAAATGCACTGAACGATAATTTACACAATGATGAATTTTCAAATTCTATGAAGGAATTGATTTTTCCACGTCCAAATTTAACTAAGAACAAAGATGTGGGTAGGAAAAACAACATCACTTTCAGTGCAAAAGTCACATTGGGTTCGATTGGTCACACCTGGTAGAGTTATTACAGCGACGAGTTTCTTCTGGTACCAGTCGCATCAAGATGAAACACAATCGAAGCCTGGTCACGGCAAACCATGTTCTGTAAATACCAATGGACATTTCATCAAGTGTTTACGCTTTGAAGGGTGGTGGTGGATCAAGTTGCGTTCAGCCGTCTTGTGAATCAAAAACCTTAATACACGTGCTCAGAAAAGAAAGAAACAATCGAAGGAAGCCTTTCTCGAGATCAATTTCAAAAGAAAAGACCGCATCATATTGCTGCACGATTTATGTCCATGACGATCTCGCTGCATCTCAACATGGTGCGTACTACAGAAAATAATATTTATATCAGGATTTAGCGTTGCAACAAGGAACAGTAAAACATAATGAAACAGACAAGCATAAAAGAGGGATAGGTAAAAGGACCATGTCACCAGAGTAAAGATAAACTAACATAAAGTTATTTTTGTTGACACAAGGAGGGCTTCCATCGGCTGATAGCAATCGCTTCTGCGATCCTTAGCAATCTGGCAACTCGTGACTTGCAGACAATCCGAAACGCCGTGCTTTGGTCGTTTTGGTGTTGCGTCATCAGAAGATGTCGAGCTATGGCTGATGACGACTGTTGTTTCTATGCGGCGGAATTGATCTAAATTGTGTCATCTGACTTTGGACCCAATTTGGAATACATTTAACCACCCGGTTACGTAATTTTCTTTCTGTTCTGCCCACGTGGGCCTCTCTGCAGCCACATTGGAATTAGTTGATCAGATCAGAGTTGGCGTGCAGATGCAGACGTTCTTTTACTGGGCGTGTGGGTATTCTAGGGGGTCAGCTGCATAGTAGGTTTGAGCAATTGCCGATCACAGTCGTCTTTTTTTGAGCAAACAACTTACGTCATCACCTTTGAATTGGAGGCACAACGTAACTCATAATTTTGGAGCCGACGCAATCGTTTCTTTTACAATTCTTGGTTCGCTATGTTTATTAACGAACGCTTCGGGGTAAGCGTTTTCTACTAACATATCCCGAAGGTTTTGTAGTTCTTGTTCAGTTTTATCTTTCTTGCAGATCTACTTCGTTCTGTCGAATAGCGTCCGAACAAGACCATTACAAGGGCACAAGGCTCTCGAAGTGTAAATATTGGCCTGTCTAGATCTCCTTTCGGTAAACGGATCGGGCGATCGTTCCATATTCTCTTCGCCTCATGCTGATGTCAAGGAAATTCAGTGTGTTGTTGGACCAATCATCTGCACGGACACGCACAATTTTATCATTCTAGGCAATCCCATCTGGAACTCATAAGAACGACCAGCGTTTCGATTTATTCAAATCCCAGAATATCTCCTTGATGTACGGTATCCGTGGGAACATATCTGATGACAGAATGAACCAGAGTGCAATGAGGGACTTGGGGTTTCTCATCTAAGGGAGAGGGGGCACTAGTTACAGAATAATTCCCACTAATAATAATTATAATAATCTAAAACAACCAATATTGTATAACGCAAATTCAATCTGATTGGAAAATTTTGTAGACAGAAGATTCGTTGAACTCGACGACCAGGTTTTTGCCAGGTTTTCGCTTCAATGTGACCAATTGTTTGAACACTTTGAAATGCTGACTCCTTGAATGAAAAACGGTTCTCAATGATAAATCAATTGTTAGTGTCACTTATTGTTCATTCCCATTGAAAGACACACCAGACATGCAGCAGACTGTTGGTAAATTCTGGCTGATCTCAACAATTGAGAATGACTCTTATTTCTCACCTGGTCGCATGATTCTCAACGAAACAAAGCTTGATTGTGTGTGTGCCGAAAATCAGCAAACAGTGACAATGTGGAGCTGAAACAACTTCTGGTAGGTCGAATCAAAATGTCAATTTAGGAAACATTTAACCGATAATTTCTCGTTAAATCTTGCCTGCATTCATGCATACAAGACATCTTGATAGCGGAGTCTAATGGGAAGTCCGAAAACATTTAATCGCCTATGGGAAGTGGACTGCTATCAATGGGGCTAAAACTGTTCAAATCCTTCGCTGTTTGCCGTGAGGGGTTCTCCTAAAGAATGATTTGGTGCGCTCGTATAGTTAACAAACTCGGTCATTTCGATTTGTAGTTTGTCGCTACAGAAATAGGTATTCCGTGGTGCAGAACATTCGTGGAATTGTACATTTTGAAAACGAATAGTGTGATCACCTACAAGTGACTACTGCGCTTACCCGCGGTCGGGTCGATCGATTGATTGATCGACTGACTGACAGATGCTGTCCGCTAGCACACATGCACGCAATCAAGTCATGCGGACCGACTACTCCACTGCAATATCGATCGGCTCCAGCCCATCAGATATCAGTATTGGACTGTTCCCAAGCTGATTGATTGCTTAATGGTTTGAATGCCTGATTTGACCGCATGTGGCAGTCGTGTGACGCGTGACTCAGCGTTGGATTTCCTTCCTTCCTACCTGTTGTCCGCTCCTGCCTGCTTACCGGCCGTATGTGTGCCCTCTACACTAACCGTACTGCATAATTGACTGCGTGCTTATTTACTTATTTAAACAAGATACAATAGTTACCCTTAAGGATTTGTTATTATGTAACTAACGCCGGAACCGCCATGTTAAAAATACCACATAATGTATTGACGCAGTGTACCCCGCGGGTTTACAAAAGGATACTATTAGTAAAATCCGAACGAGCTTGTTAACTCTTACCAATCAATAACTCATTTGCGTAACAGTGTGGTAAGGCTTCTCCAAACCAACAGTTAAGGACTGGTTCCACAAAGTTCTTAATGTTAATATGACACCAGGTTTATTTTCAAAGATTTTCGTGCTTGACTGAAACGCATATTCTTAAGCCGGACAGAGATAGCGAGAGGGCTGCTCACTTAACCTTCATTTTTCACCCCACTGCCCTTTAAGCGCTTACTAACTTAATCCCGAAACTGCAGTAGTGGTAACCTTTCTATGTACAATATTTTTCACCTATGCTTCGTAAAATTGATGATGTCTGGACAAAGAAGATCGGTAAATGTCAGCCACTAACTGAAAACCAACGCGCATGTCTCATTTGGGCCATCTAGAAATGACAGTCAACAAAATACGCCTGCAAGAGGTCATGTTGTCAACTGTTTGACATATCTGTGTATTATGCTTGTCAAACGTGCCAGGCTACTTTGGAAAGACACACAAGATGTCAGTGTGGAATGTTTACATGTGAAGAAGCATTTCGTACTAACTATACCCGAAAACTTTGTTTAATGCTTAGTAATTAGTGAACATTCAGTTCTCAGGGTGGGTTTTCTCCAGGTATTAAGAAGAAGAAGCGTTGGTTTCTTCGAGGAAAAGTCATTCCTTTTTAGTTACTACATATGCCGAACAGCTAGCGAGTTTGACTAGTGCGTATGTTCAACTCGGCATGATCAATTACTTGACACCAAAAGCCATATGGTTATTGTAATTGAAAGATAAAATGACATTTCTGAGAGTTCTTTTTCAGACTGGAAAATGTTTTATATGAAATAACGCAACACGATCAGAGCAAAAAAAAGAAATAGAAATCAATCANCAATCAACTGAATGAAATTGTTGCTAGGGACGCAGAAACATCCGGTTGTCTACCAAATGGTTTGAATCACTTATGGCTTATTTCCTTTATTTGGGCAACCCCATGTTCCATTTTAGAGATCGCCGCATACACTATTTGTTTTCAAAGAAAACTAAATTAGAAATGATTTTAACGCTATGAATGTTATGAAACCGTCTTTCGTTAAACAATTCAGTGATATTTTCGTTCGGATCAATATCTGATTGGATGTCAGACCATGGAATGAGGATAACTTATTTTCGNNNNGAAAAACGGTAGGATTACAAAGGAATCTGGTAGCTGGTGAGGAAATGCTTCACAAAAATATTCTCTCTCTCTCTCTTGCTCTGGTATTATCAATTTTACGCTGACCAAGATAACCGTTGACTTTCTTTTTGGATCCAACGCGAGTTCATTTTGCAATGTAATTCGATAATGCAGTAGTACGGATGTCTGAGTGTGTCCTGACTAGACATCATGGCTCTGATGTATTTTGCATGCCAATCACGCAGAATCTCGATGTAATACGTTGAAATGAATGAAATCCGTTCTCAATTTTTGACGTACTTAGGTACGTACGTACAACTAAATTTGATACGCATTTTAATATACCCAGAGATGTATGCACCAATTTATGTGGATTTCGTTTCTGATTCGGATTAAGAGAGTTGCTACGAAACAAATTGGAAAATTATTACGTTTGATCAACATAATCTCCGCTAGCTTAAACACAGAAATGATACCTCTTGTTGGTACAATCGGGAAAACAATCCTACTTTTCGGGACGGAAAAGCGGTTAAATCGTTTAGCTAAAATAAAAACACCCATAAAAAACATTCCCCATTTTGGGCAGTTTCAAAAAGATAATTCGGGAGCTGACACCATCCTCCTCCAGACTTGATTACTCTTTCCCCAGAACAATGAATAAATCACAAATGTACAATCAAATGGGTTTTTATAAAATATAAATGGGATGCAAAAAAACCTGTAGCTGAAGACGAAGATGATGGCAGAACGAAACACTTCGCTGGTACTGTCATTCTTGTTGCCTAATAAATACCTGTAGTTGAAACGGGTTGACATTGTTCGGTCAGTTGCCATAGTGGTTGTTGCTACACACAGTGCATATGCCTATGTACGACATTAGTTCTCTTGATACAACATAATTCCAGAAGAGATTATTATAAGTCATTAATGGATCTACCCTCAGCAGCATACATTTTGCATAGATTCGAAGACTCTCGGGGAATATAGTTCGGTTTAGGGTGGTGATGGCATCGGGGTTTAGTCGCTGTCTTTGGCGTGCTTTGGACCCTATGGTCCGACACTCGAGCCCCGCCACCGAAACTAAACTTTGGTGGTAGGATATGGTGATTCGGATCTACGAGATCACGCCTGCCCTGGAGCAGCGCGGTACAGTTTCCGGACATTGGTAGTCAATCGACCTTGAGCGCTGAAACCAGTAGCACGTGCACAGTCTCCGGATACACGTCATTGGTGCACCGTTCCAGCCAATCAGATACAATGCAGAGAAGAGCAATATGACGCAAGATGTGATGCAATGTGATTGGAGGAAACTAAAGTAGCCAATGATCTTTTCTTGTGTACATATATATTCACTTTCATTTCCTTCAATAAACGACTTTGTGATTCGCCTGTCTTGTGGCCTTTTTCTTCGCGTCTCGATCCTGCGGGTTATTGCGAGTTCGAGCCATTGCGGTCCAGTGCCATCAGTTTTCTAATTCGTGTTCCGTGATTTCTATTGCGTAGTTCGTGTCCTGGATTCTGTGCGTAACTTCACTACTACTACTTCTACTACCATTACATAGGACGCTTGCTGTCGCCCGGTTGATTATCAAGCCTGAGCTAGCGGGGTCTTTTGTGGTTCGCCATTTCAAGTCCCGGGCCTTAGCTTACCGGTTACCATCACTGAACAGCAGATTTTCGTGACTATGGGATCCAGTATCGATTTGCCATCCTCTTTTTTGAGCCGATGTGTGTTATGTCTGTTACCTTCATGAAGGTAAAAATGATCGATTGCGTCTAATGAAAGGCATCAACAAGTAAAAATTCTGAAGTCTATATGTTCACTTAAATTGGGAACCGCTTCTCAAATGCTCAGTCACTTTCCTGGATTCTGTGCCTCTGTATTTGTAAGGTCCGGTTTTCGCCCTTTAAGGAACTTTTTCTCTGGCCCTCGTGCAGTGTGGTTATTGTTGTTGTTGTGGTGCAATTTATAAAGCAGTAAAGAACACGTAAGGATAAATCCAATGAAACATTTTGTATCAAAACTTTAAAGCATATTGAGGTTTGTTGCTTCCCCCGGGGAGGTTTTCCCCCCACAACCACCGACCAACAATAACTGATCCTGTGTTGTGATCCGAAACACTGCAATTCGATTGTCCATTTGCCGTTATGCTAGGGCCTGAATACCCTCGGGTTAAGCAGAGCTGAATGCTACCAGGCGCGTCCCCGGGTTGTGGATTGGGGATATCTTTACCTAAGGTTAGCTGTGAATAAGTTGTGGCATACCGTAACAAATAGTCAGTCTCGAACGAATAGCTACGGCACTACCAGAGTGTGGTGGGTTTCAGGTTGGTCACCGCATAAGCTCAATGACGGTGTCGTGACAAAGGTCGATGTGAGTGGCCTTTTAAAACGAAAGCCGTTGACCACCTCCCGCACTTCCGAGGCGAGGGATTACTTCCTGCTGCCTTGCAGTTGACACTTGATTGTGCAAAGACTAGAGGTGCCCCCATCAAAATAATGGAAACGCCGAGTGACCCTGGGGCTCTCTCTCGTACCAATTCCCAAGAAACTTTATGATCATGGTCATTTTTGGAGCCGGCTTATGCTTTACAAGGGACCAACCGAATTAACGTAAGTAAGTAAGCTGGGGTATTCAATGTTACTGTAATCTGTGGTTTTCTTTTATTTTTATTCCGATCCCTGATCCATCAATGAGTGAAACTTACCGATGATTTGTGTGTGTGGTAAATTAGCGCACACAACACACCCAGTTAGCCCCGTAAGTGACTTATGCATTTAGGTTATCACCATTATTGTTTTTTATGCATCATCATTGCCATGGTATCGGAGAAATCGAAAAAATATCGTGGCAATCTGGTAAAAATGTGTGAATTCATTTTAAACACAAATTTAGGTTCTGTATTCCAGGAATCCAAATGTTAAGATAATACAACCTTTTTCCCTGGTCTTCGTTAAATTATTCGTTCGACTAGAGACACTCCTTTTTACATGACACAGATAAAAGGCTAATAGGTAGAAGTTATTTGGCCTTTATCAAATGAACCCAGTAACTCAGTAACTTTCATATGTGTCGGAAATGAATAAGTAAGTTTGAGGTTTCTCAGTAAAGGCTGATACCGCGGGGTCAATTCGACCGTTTGAAAATCGGTCCAGTGAGATGGAGAGGAGCTTGTGTAGTAGTTTTAGTAATTGTAGTGCGCACTTATCACGGAATACGAATCTCGAAGTACTAATCGCGGATTTTCAATCACGGATGCCACGTAAGTACTGGATCACACTGGTGCTTGCATCACAGTATCCCACTTAACCGAGACGCGAAGAAAAGGCCACAAGAATAGCAGCTCGTTTGCTGAAAGAAATCATGGGGGTTTAATTGATTTGTGCAAAACAAGTTCATTGGTCATCCAAGCCTCTGCTAACCGCGTGCTAGAATATCTGGTGTTGTTCAGCTTCTGTCTGATTCACACGGTTTCTGATTGATTGGTACAATCGGCCTATGTTTTGTAGTTCGGTAACTGTGACACGTGCGCACTTTGCTGACGTCACTCGCAAAACTTGATTGATGACAGTTGTCCGAAAACTCTAACGTGTCACCTCGTGGTATGCGTCGTCTCGTACACTAGGATCACCACAGTTTGATAAGAAATTGCGCTCGCTCGTGAATAAGGGGCGGTAAAGCATTATCACTTCCCCCCACGTATAATTTGTCTGTGCAATGCAGATAGAAATACCATCAATAGATTTCAGATCTGTCTTCAATGATAAGGATAATTGAGGATCAAGATATCCAGTCATACCAAAAATTATGGCCACTTATTTGTCGTGATTCTCAAACTGTTATCAAATCCCCATTATGGCTGTAACTGAGAAAATTATTCCAAAATATTTATACGGATGAGCAGTGAATTATGAGTTTGTAATCGAAATGACTTCAATAATTCATCCGGAATGTTCCAACTTATAATAGTTTTATTGTTGTCATAGATATATTTTTCGTTCTATGAGGAGGTCGCGCCACCATGCACTCTGTGGTGGTATATATATATATATATTTATATATATATATATATTTACCACCGACCTGAAGACAAGCATGGAGCCAACGCAACAACAATAATAACCATAAGAATAAAACGGAATAGTTGGATTGGGTGGTGTTTACAGATCAACAGTTGCTTAGGTTTCAAACGTTTGACAGAAAAACTTGAGAAAAGCCACTGAGTAGGGAACAAGCTAGTTTTCAGTTATTCCTATTCATGCCATTACATTACATCATATAGTACTTCTCATAAAAAAAGAAAAGGGGATGAGAAATCCGGGTCCTGATAGTTCAGCTCCGGCTCCAAACGTGTGTTCGTGTAAAATTGGTCACAGTATCAAAAGTTCTAGTGATTTCACACATGTTGGGCGGTTGGGGTGGATGCAATGAACTACGGAAGATTAGGTGACAGCACGAATTTCTTCTGGGCACACAAGGGAGGCTGTGAATCCGAATACGTACGGATACGATGTTCACTGTTCCCGATTGCCCTCGTCGACCGCTCGAACCGCCCTTACCATATCTATCGGGTGACTTCGCTTTACGAAACGCGAACATTCGGCGCTGTTAATTGTCTTAGTTGTACTTGTCCTCAATCAAGCTGGATGATGTTCACGAACGCAATGGGATTAGTGCCTGGTGGTGTCGCCAATATACCCAGTCCCAAAGGAATAGGTGAATGAGTGCATACAGATAGTATGTGTATGGACCCATTGTGCGCACCCATTGACTTATTAGGTAGCCTAACAATTTCTATCCAAACGTAACCTTTACTGTATAGAAACCGAAGGGGGAAACAGTTCAGCGTTTCTATACACATATTCGGAAGCCACCGCAGCGACAACTCAGTCCAGTTATCGCAGCACGGGAAAGTCAGGTGGAATGAACAGCCTAAAAACGAGCTTGTTCGGCACATTGTTGTTCTTAACAACACCATAAGATAAGCTTAGAAGAGTTAAATCAACCACATGCTGAACTTCCTGGTACAGAGAAAATGACACAGGCCGGACGCACAAACAGTTTAACGTTTTACGGTCTCATCAGCAGCGTGAATTTGTCAAACTAGGTAAGGATTTAACCAGGAACAGACGAAGTGTTTCATCTATCCCATCGTAAACCACTGCAACACACTGCACAATTTTCCGTCTATAGCCTATTGACAAGTCTCTGTGTTTCAATTTCGTTTTCGNTTTCACAACCCTGCGTGATCGCGTGAACGTCTCATTGATCGTTTATCTGTGACAACTGAGAATCCGAACTGGTGACACGCGAATGAACATTGAATCTGCCGGCATTATTGTCTCTCTGTTGTTGTTGTTATTGTTGTTGTTGTTTAAGGGTAGCACACCGGTGCTCATTTATCAACGCGATTGGACGTTCGGGAAACAAGATCCGGACTGAAGTACGAGCATATATCACTTTCCGACAGATATATATTAGTGAAAAAACAATGGTTTTTAAGTAAATCCATGATCACCATGGCAAACTGTATCCCTCGGTCACCATGTAGACAAAGCATCTATTGGAGGGGATATACACAGCAATTTTCCCTCAATAAAAATTCTTCGAGATATAAAAAACAAATCTTTCTGACACGGGTAACGCAGAGAAACGAGAAATTGTGTGGCTTATAAGATTGCAGCGGTTCGAGGCGTGGATTCCCGTCCAAATTTAACACACACACACACACACACACACACTGATAGGCTATCTCATTCTAGGTCACATAACAATGTGAATTAGTTAAGGGGTGTTAACCCACCTCAGAAGTTTAAGCAACTACACGCTAAACGGTCTACAGCATTATTGAAACCTTTGTTCAGCGGAAAAAAGTTGGTATATCCGGCCACCGGAAAATGGGATTTTTTGTGCCAATCGACATATTCAATTACTCACTGTTAATAGCATCAATATAATTTTATCTTTGAATAAAACTGCATACTCTTATATCTTTCGATGCAGTTTTTCACGTTCTGTGATTTATGCTCTGCAATTTAATCTGTCATCGTTGCGCATATTTATGCCAAAATCAGTGTCATCTTACATCTAATTATTCAAATCGGATGTTTATATCGAGGAACGCGGCAGATTGGTTTTTCGTTTAAGAATGAAGACCGGCCCCGATGGTTCTGTTTGCTCAACACCCCGGGGTTGCCGGCTCCGTGAAGCTGAAAGCACGTGACTGGGGAGGTGGGGAGGTGGGGGTGGAGGGAGGGAGGGAAGTACAATATTTTCGGCATTTGCCTGGAGAACGAACCATCATTGATTTGCAGTACCAGTGATTGTCAGTGAGAACATCAAATTACTGGCGCGGAAATTGATGCGCAGATTGGTGTCGGTGTTTTGGGTCTGAGTGATAACCAGCCGGGATGGGGATGCACCGGAATCAGAGGCCGACAGAGGCGACCGGACTTGTAGACTATCCGGTTCATGGGATACAGTCATATCTGCGCATAATTCACTTAGCCCCTGGTCACTGGGTGTTTCTTGTTTTTGGTTTCGTTTTATTTTGATGAAATCCAATCGCGGATTACTGTAGTTGCACATCGACAAATGTGTATTTTTTCCAATAAATTTCTAAATTTATCACAATGAGAAATATTCGCTAAGTTTGATTAGTTTCTTAAATAATTTCTTCAAAATATAACTGACAAACCTAACGAAAGTTCAGTAATATGAATAACTATCTAAAACCTTTCACTCACAGAAACAGCATGTTCCACTGCTTATCAAAATAAGTGATAAATCTCGAAATCAGAGCCGTTCATTTTATATTATTTCAGAATGTATGTTATTGGACCTTACTATTGTTTAATTATACATAGTGATTACTTTAATTTTTATATTTATTACATAGAATTCCAAGTTTGTAAGGATTCACAGAGTGACGAGTATCGAACTCAGAAGACGGTGTCCTTCAGGTGATGGTGCAGCGATTTAGCCACTGTCCAAGGCGTGCTTTGGACTCTGTGGTCCGAGGTTGGAGCCCACTACCGCCGCCCAGCTTTGGTGGTAGAAAACTTGTCTGTCATTTGGTTCAATACCACGGGTAACCTATCGGAGCCGTATGTGTCTCGCCAATCCAAGTCCCAGGGCTTAGGCTACTGAACAGACAGGTTCTCGCTACTTTGGGGTTTATTCCGTCTGCTGTTCATCGCACTAAGTTGTGTGATGAAAAAGGTTTCTTCTACAACAGCGTCCTGAAATAGAGATTCCTGTTGTGTAAAACATGCAAACTTCGAACTGTTGCACTATCCTGATCAACAGACACCGCAATCTATGAACCCAATATATAATTCAAAAAGTAACGAGTGTGACAAGTCAGACACACAGCGCGGTGACAATAGAAAGAACAAGCCAAACCATATAAAATAGGGATACACGCATTTGTGATAGTCAAAAGCGTGAAGTGACCTTTGGGGAACTAATCGAAATGCGGTGGGTGTGAATGTTAGTCCTTACGGAACGCCTTGAAGCAATAGTGCAGGTAAGTCTGGATGTTGTATACATATATATATATATATATATCACTATACTATATATTTTAAAGCTAGTAGTGTATGATTCGTGTGCGTGGACCTTTTTAGTTCATGGTTGCGTTTTGTATTTTCCCTGTCTTTGAGGTCAATTGGAAGCCCCCTCCACGGATAACCTACTGTGAGAAAGGTGTCCTACCCGTGTATGGAGAGCGTCGCTGAGTAGCCAGGTATTGTGCGGCCTTTTTGGGAAGAAGCTGTATTAGATCCCGGACTGCGTTGCCCGGAGGCAACCTCCTGCCAGTGTATTTCAAGTGGATTCCGAGCTGGGGTCGGTCCTGCTTACCACACAAAAAGACAAAATGTTATGTATTATTCTGTAAAGTGAATTGTGTTGGTACTTCGTTCTGTGTGCGGCTGGCCATCAACTCCTGAGATGTGTGTCTGTCACTTAAACCATGAGCAAGCAGGTTATGGAAGTGGAGAGCCAGAGAATTGGGCCAGTATTTTGTTGAGCGCACAACTACTTTCATGTGCTGTGCTTTTCACGTTTTCTTTTTAGAACGAATTCCAACGAACAATGCAAGAAATCCGATCGCGCACCCTTTAATTGGCTGCGCTGCACAGTTGTGCTCGTCGTCACTTTGGAGATCTTCGCATTTGTTTCAGCAATATCTCAATGCTAAACATGCATAGAATCTGTAGTTATTCCCATCCGGACATACGTTGACTAAACGCTGTGAATTCTGCGCTCTTCAGAAATGTTTTCCGATAAAAAACGCATATAGGAAAACTAAGACGTCATTCCATTCAGTCACGAAAATTCAGTCAATTCCGAACCCCACAGTCAGTCGTGTCCACTTTCGTTCACCAATGTGTTTTACCCATTCTACTCTGCTGCTCCCCTGTAGTGTTTTTCGGCTTAATAAAACAAGGCTTCAAGGTCACTCAACGTGGTTAGGTGATATTCAGCCTCGCATTAATAATCCCAATAGATTCAATAATCACAGAACTCAATAATGGTCACATAAACGCTTCTATTCAATGTGCTAATAAGATTCTAGGCGACCGTCTTCATCCACTGAATCCTAATCGGTCCTCTTGTGGTTCCTATCCATAAAACGCTCCTCTTTTCGGAATCTGTCCTCTCGCATTAGCATTTACAAAGATTTCCCGGTACCCCATCTGACCCGACCGATAATCAAAAAAGGTCCTAAGTTTGGTACATGAAACAGACTTCAGCACCATTCTCTACGTTACATGTTATGTGAAACAATATATTTTTCCCATTTTTAACTGAAACGTAAATATATAAGCTTACACAGGTTATACAAATACAAATAGTGTTCATGATCTGTACAGAAAAACAGACGCTCCAAAACCAACAGTTTCGATCACAAATTTATAAAGAAGACATTTGGTGAGTCAAGGCGTTACGTTTGTCATTGAGTTTTCAATCAAGAAGACATCAACACCGCACACACACTCACACCCTTACACAAAATACATGCACATAGTCATCAAGCTCGTGCTATTCTGTTACGACTGATTCCTCATTGTGCGTTCTCAGAGTAGGCTTAAGGAAATTCTTTTGTCATGTGTACCAACTTCAAGCTGGATGAGTGAAGGAAAAGGTTTGTCCACAGACTCCCATGAGATGTGTGCTCACGATTCGAAGAAACTGGCCATGTTTTGTTCCACCGAATTTCTAAATGCTGTAGCAGGAAAAATTCATCACTGCGTTACAAACGGTCCAATGTAAACGTGTTTGACGCAGCTCCGAGCGGAGAAATCACGCGTTTTTCGGTTCGTTTATATTCACTACCAACGGATCCAAGAAGAACAGCATGATCCGTGCGAAGCATTTGGATATCGATTGAAAGGGATTTATGATTACATCTATTGAATCATCTACGTAAAAACCACAAATGATAGACACGACAGTATCCAGGGGGATGATAAAATAACTGGGATGGGCTATTGTCGATTTTTTCCTCTCCAAATATGGACAAGAGATAATTGCACGGCAAAAAAATGTTGATATGAAGAGAGATTCATTTTGAGCTTGAAATGCTAATCCCGAAGGTCTGTCTCAAATTTTGAACTAAACAAGTGAATTGTTTCTGGGAACGGAACACCTGCACCTAGAGTAAATTGATACAAAGTTTGCCAAAAAATATTTTTCCGCTTATATCAAATCACCTATGCATGTTTTAACTTAATAGCAAGGAAAAAATTTTCACTATCTGTTGGATTTTAAAAAGTTAATGGCGTCTAATTTTTCTCTAATTCGTGTTCTCTAAAGATTATATTCTATTTCCGAAAATATTCCTCTAACATCCGTTGGTGATAATCAGATCGGGACACCACCAAAATTGACTTTTGTCTGCTTTTACCATAAACACGGCGACAAGGAAATAGGGATTGTAAAAAAAACAAGAACCAACTCAACTAGCGGCTGGTATGCACGTCTTTCGTAGCTCTTTTAACTCACCAGTCAGTCTGAGGGCGGGGGACCGTTGAGTTAAGAACGCATGCTCTACTGACCATCGGGAAGGCGCCGATCCGATATATTTGTCGTCAACCAATTCTATAGTCTTCCGCTTTTTATCAATAGTGATGGATTTCGGTTTGGTGGTATTGACAACAAAGTTGTGAATGTTTATTTGTCTTCTTGCGTGCGCGTGAGCGCGCGTGTCTGCACGTTCGCGTGCATGAACGCGCGTACGCGTGCGCGTGTATGCACTCGTCCAGACATCCGTGCGTGGTGACTGCTTGCGTCCATTCTGTTTACTTCCTCCGGTCCACTGAGGACGAATTTTTGTTTGACTTCATCGAACTTAGGCTGATTTTTGAGAGACATACCTTCCGTTGAACAGAAAGAAAACTAATTGATAGGTGCGGTCAGCAGTCCGTTGTTGTAATTTTTGTGAAAAAAATCGGACACGTGTTACTACTAGAACTACCATTTTGGTTGTATAAATGGTAATGTAAGTGAAATGTATGTAGTAGCAAGGAAATCCTCAAACAAATCGTCAAACACAGTTGGCCGCTTCTGGATCATATTCGCTGAGCAGTTCGTCTTTCGAAGGACTGAAAAAACCTTGGGTCCAAGGACCTCCACAAAAGTCCCACCTGCTGCATAATGGACGGTGGTGGCACGGTGGTGACGTCACCAACTCTTCTCCCCTGGAGGACGTGTGTTTGGATCCCACCACCACCG
>UZAN01039459.1:28807-41413 GCA_900618425.1 Echinostoma caproni
TTCCTGTCGCGTCCGATCCACGAGGAAGGCGTCCCGTCGGAGGCCATCCCAGTTTCCGGCTGGTTTTGAGCGATGTGGAAATTACCAAATATCAGAAGGAAGACGGGCTGGTGTGAACCATCCGTGAACATCTGCTGTCAAAAACGAAGCCGGAAGAAACTTCACCAGAAATCGCATAATTATTGAAGATCTGGGAGTGCCTGCATTTGAACAATGAGACCTTGGTAGTTGAAGTGGACATGGAACATGGACTGAGACCTAGGCAACTGCTATTCATCCCAGCCGGCCTTCGCGAACGGGTGTTGAAGCTTGTACACGATGGAGCACTCATGGGACCGCAACGAGTTCTCGACTCATTACGACGTCGCGTGTTCTGGCCAACGATGCGTCGGGATGTAATTGAATACATCCGTTCCTGTCCCGAGTGCCAACATAATAAAGACACGCCGCCATCAACACCGCCAATGCAACTAATAGACACACAGAAAGTACTTCAGACCTGGGGATTGGATGTGTTTGGACCTCTGCATATTAGTCCAAGCGGGAACAAGTACATCATCGTGATGGTCGAACTCGTATCTCGCTGGGTGGAAGCGATATCAACCTCAGATCAGACAGGAGAAACGGTTGCCCGGATATTTATGAACAACGTGGTTGCACGATTCGGTATCCCGGAAAATGTCGTTACAGACCAGGGACCGTGTTTCGAATCCAAGACTTTTCGGGAGACCTTAGAGCGCTGGGGCATCAAACGAACAAGAACTTCCCCCTATCATCCGCAGGCCGACGGAATGACTGAAAGTTTCAACAGAACAATAAAGGAATGGCTCAATAACCATCGCAGTGATTGGGAAGGAGGCCTACCGGAAATCCTTTTCAACTACGGAACAACATCTCATTCCACAACAGAGATACCACCCTTCGAAATCATATACGGTAGAGAACCCAGAACACCGCTTGATGCGTTACTCGGAAGATCCAGTGAACAGCTTTCCAAGAAGGAGCGAGACAAGCTGGAGAGAGAAGCGGTTGAGAAAACCAGGCAAACTCAGCAGCGCAACAAGGCAAGGTACGACAAAGAACAACGATCACAAAAGTGGCAGCCGTTTGTACCAGGAAAGCTGATAAAAGTTAAGAACCAAGGCAGACCCCAAAACAACAGGACAGGGGGCCGGAAAGTTCAAGCAGCGGTGGATGGGGCCATTCATCATTCTGGAGAGGAAGAACGACAGTTTTCGGATCAATCAGGGTCCCCAAGGAAGATGGGTTAACGGTAAAGAATTGGAGCGGTGGTACACCCGCGGCAACCATTTTAGAGGAGGGGCGAGTGTGATGGAAGGCAGTTCAAAGAGAGTCCTGGCTAGCGACCGAAGCAAGAATGGGGCCCATCCGACCAGACGCACAGACGCAGTGGCGGGAAGTGCCTCGCGAGACAATGTTGACTGCCACCCGAAACGAGTGAATCGACATTTACAGCCCGAAAGACAATCCGCAGCTAACGGGAAAAATACCCACCGATTGCCACAACGTAGGAGCTGTCGATCAACGCATCTCGAGCCACGATCGGGTCAAACCAGTCGGAATGGCACGCGGAAAAAGAGGCAACGTACGTGTCAAGTGCGGACCAAGACCAACAACGAATGACCCACAGAAAGAGGCATGAATCATCCCGCCGCGCGGTTGAGAATTGACTGTATATAATCAAACGCATACACTGTTTGTTTTTTAATTGAATCAATAGACGTTTTCCCAGCCAGCTCGCCTTCTCATTACAGTATCACATGTTTGCAGAGGATTTTCAAGATGAAAACGAGTTTGGAATATAAGCAAAACGCTTTTCCTCATGTGTTTAGAACCATTTCGTTGGCAGGCATCAAAAAATATAAATATGGGTCACCGGATTTGGAGAGAGTTACAGGCATCATTTGATAAGTTGATTTTCAAATCTGTCGATTATACGTCCCCACCTCGGCCAGGTGCCAAGTTGTTTAGTTATTCTACAGTAAATGCGGTCAATTGAAAAACCTAATAAATAATCTTTTCGCTGGAGCCTATGACAAAATTGATAGTCAAACTAATGCCACCGTCTCAATAAATCTCACTCTGAAGAACTTCGTGATCCACCGGACTTCTGAGACAAATTTCCCTCACAATTTGTGTGCAATTTGGATTCAGCCACTCACCGGACCAAATTTCCCGGGAGATCGTTTTTGTTGATGCCCGGACAAAGTAAACGATTGCGGCATGTGAGAAAGAGTTAAAAAAATTTGTCCGACTGCCGACACGCGAAATGATTGCGCGTTTTCGGGAATTCTGTTCCACCGAATTTGCGCGAGAAAGAACAATCGGGTGATGGAAATCACTGTGACTCAAGAATTTACTGTTTAACTGGTATGACAATAATAGGTTGAAGCACCTTTATAGCCCCGACATATTTTAATTTTATCACGGAAATGCAATGGAAAAACTGTAAGTCAACACAGGTGTTCCCAAATGCATGGACCCTGGCTACCTGTCTCCTACGGTCTGCTTCTGATCGATAGAGGATGACTTCACTTTTGCCATCGAAACGGCGATGACCTGGCAAACCTCTGTCAGTACTAATTCATCCGAATAGAGGAAATACAGTCACCCAAAATAACTGAGCTTCCGCGAACCAAAAAATGTTTAAATGCACCTGGAATTGTTCCTTGAGCTGTCGAGAAGGATGCGCTTCCTATTAGGAACAACAGATGATGACATCAATTACAAAAACTCAACTGTCTTAATGACCCCGATTACCAACATCGTAACATCTCATTCCCAAACTGCCCAAAAGGTTGCATGACTTCTTTTCCTAAATGACCGGGTGGAATATCTGGGAGCAAATCAATCTAGCCTGACAGAGATCTGGACAACAGAATTCTTAAGCCATAAACACGGCTCCAGGTATGAAAGCTGTAAACTTATACTTTTGACTTGGATGACGCAATAGAGACAGACTCGCATTGTGTAAATCCTCTAAAAGATTGCAAAATACTCAGTGAGGGGCTTTGGTAGGCCTTCACGAAAAAACAACTTCGTCATCGTTGAAAATATGTATATATTGGTTCCTTACGTGGCGAAATGAAATCCATATATGCGCTTGGAGGCTAATAACTGGGTAGCATGTTTTGAATTTTAATGACCAGACGAGTGTTGCTGGAGATGGATTAAATAGTAACACAATTCATTTGCAGCATCGTGTATGTCCGCGTGACCTCCCTGAGGCTAAGATATTACCCACATCTGTCATCGGCCTGCGTTAGCTGACCCACTTAGTAATGTCATCCGGGTACGGTGTTCCCGATTACGTGATAAGAACTGCCAGAGACTGCCAAGAGCAGAACGACGAATAGACTAAAGACCAAGAAAGATCTATAGTGAATTTTGTTTATACTACGGTTTACTCAGCTACGCAGCAATGTTTTCATCCGGTTATTCTGCATCAGCAAGCCAGCGAAGCAAAATTTTGGTCTGGCGTTTCCAAGGAGACGGCCATGATGCGTGCTTTCTTTCTTCCTTTGTTGTGGCTAACATTCGGACTATGTGTGTAAACGACCAATCAAGTGAGATAGGTTCAGCTTTGTGACGTTTTACGAATCAAGTCTGACTTCAGTATATTGGTGGGTCAGTCGTCAACTGGTTAAGGTTATCCAAACCGATACCGGTACTGAGTTCAAATTCCACTAACGTCAAGTATCTTTCTCGTGTCGGCATTTGCTCCTACCAGCATTTGATTTGCCGCAGCGCTGCTCCTGAAACTGTACTGCACATTTGTGCATCTGGTAAGTAAAACAGATGTAAAAAACATCACTCGTTCATTTATTCGTTGCTGCATCTAACAGGAAAGCATTTAATGTAAACAGAAAAGATTTGTGCCTTTCGAATACATGTACACTGAGAACCCCACAGTCTTAAATTACTCCGTTGGCTTTCGGTGTAAACATGATATATATATATATATGTGTGTGTATATACGGGCAAAATGAAATCCGCCCGGAAAATCATCTACTTCATGCCATACTCCAATAACTCGTAAATATTCAGTGTACCATTTGTTTAAATCTCTGTACCGGCGAAGATAACTCGATCACGATTAATAATTCACGTTGAAAAACATGCCACGCGTAGCACAAGCGATATCTGTTTCATATTGTGTTTATTACCACAAAATAGAGAAAGCTACCAAAATAATTACTGATGGGAGATGGCATAGGAACCAATTCAATTTCATATGATGAGTTTCGGTAGATTGTCCGAGGAAATCCTGTCAAGTAGATAGTTAACATACATGCTTCTGTGGATTACGTGAATGATGTAATATCCCTTGTTCATATCTGTCGGTCCGGTCTCATAGGTGAGCTGGTTCATTATACGCACATGCACAATGGTGAAAGGGGCCTCCAGGCGTGAATTCGAATTCCACTAAAGTTTCTTATTTCGCATATTATTAAACACTAGCCAACATCAATTGTGCAGATCCATTTCAAAATTGAAAAATACTACCTACTAAAAATCATGACGTTTCCCTTCTAACGTCAAAGGATCACCTTCTACGGTAATCTGTGAAGTTGGATATCTATGTGAAATCCACAAAGGCAAATAATCCAGAGGATGAAAGCTGTATGCATTGATTACAAAGGTTCAACTTTGTGACGTTTTACAAATCAATTCTGACTTCGATATATTAGTTGGGAGTAAGAATTGTTTGAATCACTCTAATCACTGCCAAACGCAATAAAAGAAGAAAAACAAAAATGAAGCGAGCATCAAAATCTGATAATAATAGTGTATTGAATAGGGTGAAAAATACAGTATGAGAATCGGGGACAAGGTGGTAATTCTGGGTATGTACATCTTAACCCAACCATGGTCACAGGTACATGCTGGGTTACTTTCGATCTCTCTCTCGTGTGCTGTGACAGGTTTTGTTCAGGGGAAGGATTACCCGTGTGCTGCGTATACATCTGTCCGAGGTATGCCCCTCTTAAACAGGAATAACTGTGCCCCCCACCTCCCTGATTCATCAAAATGAAGTTTCAGTTTTAACGTTTGGTGCGTGTGTTTGTGTGTATATTGATATTTTTCACATACATCTGTGTCTAGACTGTGTGCCAAACAAAATCGGGCGTAATATTCTTTACGGAACGAAAAATCTCCATGATTTGCTCCAGAGTGAGCCTCGGCTAGTTTTCTTGATAATAATTCAGAGGATAAAATCTGCTAGGGTTCTAGGTTGGGAGCTGGTTTCAAATTCATCGGATCATAAGCTCTTTGGACGGGTTCAAACATCTAAGGTGCCATATACATATCCTGGCCCACTCAAACCGGTGATCACTGTCACAACCGGGAAGGTGTTTGTGCTTCATAAGCCTCTTTTTGTTTGGTGTGGAATTAAGGCGTTTAGCCGACCTCGCTTCCCCCCCCCCCCANAAACTGTCAGTGGGACTTTGTATATGAATTCATGTAGAGAAAATTAAATATTAATTTAGATTCGTATCTTTGAACGTTTATTCATATAATTCAATAAACGAGGGACACTCACGTATACGGTGGAGAAAGATCGTCAGAATGACAGATGGGGAAGTTAAATTATCACAACAAATGAACTAGCGTAACCGTGTGTAATACTAAATTTTCAATATCACGGACGTTTTTGATTTCACACAGATTCTCTCACATGAAAACATAAGGCAAAACAACAATATTCATCTTCCGTGGCTAACAGACACACGTTCATTTTTTCCTCTATCGCCCAATTATATAAATCTCATTTTAGCACACCGCATCTCGCAATTATATGTAGTATATGAAGCCGGTCAGGCTGTCACTTTTTGAATACGGACATCCTCTCCGTCATTCGCCCAGTGATGTTTCAGTGGGCTCTCCCAAAGACACGAATAATCAGCTTTACCCTATTTTAACGTTGTCCCCTAAATTATATAATGCAGCACATTTGGCCAGTAGCACAGTACCTTTCTCCCGATGCTACGGTACTCCAGTAAGTATATTGATGAAAGCGTAAAGTGTTTTCCGTCTAAATCAGTGATCAGGCCAGGACGGCCTGAAAGACTAACAAACACACCAACTTACTAGCTCATCAGAGTGAAGGGAACTATGCCAATACTAACAAATTTATGGGTCCGCAACACAAATTCGCTAGTCCGGGTACTTAAGCTGCTTATATCGGAGCAGTCAATAACCATCGGTAACAAATTATCAAATCGCACCGAAATATCACTTCGGTTATTTCGCCTGAAGCCACTTGTTCTGTGAGCGTATCAACAGATGAAGGGGAAAAACAAAACAGGTTAGGGAACATATTATCAGTACTAAAAAATCCAAACAACACCGGACAATATTGACATTTATGGAGCACTATGTGCATGCAACTCCCTGACGAGTTGGACAGGAAATCCGGTATGTGGCTGCGGACGGAGAGGGAGATGTTTGCACGGAAAAAATAGTCGAGTTTTGTTTTTTGCATGGGAAGATGGCCTGGCGCAAACACATCATCATCCGAATCCGCATTTGTGATTCGTTTCCGTGCAAAATGGAATGCCCGTTTTCCATTGGTTCTGTTTCTGGTGGTGCACGCCGCTTCGGGTGTGGGACAATTTTATCGGGAGAAGCAATTAGGTCGTGAAGTTTTTAACCAGTTGCCTGCTTTCACGTGGCCACACGTGTCCAGTTAGAGAAAACAGTTTGCTCAACCGAAAATCTTTGATCAAGTTTCAAGTTACGAAATCGATAGAAAGTTGAAACCGCGAAGACTCTGCTTATAACCGAATTCTCTACAACCAGGCATCTTTCGTCAACTGAGGTTTAGTGATCTCATTTCAACTTCAGAATAAATCAACTCGATAGCCCTGTTTCTAGTATCAGCATCGGAAACACAGAGAGAACAGGTTTGTTATGAATCATAGGATGAAAAGTCTTTTCGTGAAATATTTGATTGATTTAAAATAAATATTACCGAAGCAATTAGTTGCGCATTCGTATTTGTATTCGTCGACATTGTGCTTGATTAGGGAAGTACAGTTAAAATAGACGTTTACAAGCAATATTTTATCTTCTCCAAGTTGGCCTTATTTTGATTGCGGAATAGGGGAATGCGAGAGGAATTTATTGCACTTTACGTTCACAAGCCCGCAACAATCAACTTTCATCGGTTACTAATTCGATATGCAATCTGTCATCCCTTCACTTGAAGCTTTAAGATCGGTTTCCGACACATTCATTCATCAAACACTGCGTCGTTCCATGAACAAAATAAACCAACCATATCTTCAATGAATGTATCTCAATAACACTGATTTACTTGTGACATGGTTAGTTACAACTGATGAACAATAAATCATTTCACACTCCAACAAGTGCGGTAATAATACCAATCCATTTATCAATATTATTAGTATGCAGGTTTTATGAGCGGTTGTTAGATCGAAGCAACCAGTTGTATACAGAATAATTTCCCAAATGGTTAAAGCCGAGTAACCCAAGTCAGAACTGACCGATGAGTGGTATACCCCAAAATGTAAGCAACACCTTAGGGGTTCATTGTATTGTACGAATACGAGCAAAATGGGAACAACCATTGTTTTCGCAATCAACTTTCAGGAGGAGAATAGGGACCAGTCGAATGGCTGCTACATATTGAACAGCGCCATGGACGGTGATTGAACAGGCTTCGCATAGGCAAATCTGAACACCTTTCGAGGTGATGCACTGCATGGTTTTGCCGCTTGCAGTCCACTGAGTAATAAAACGTGAATTTCAACAAATAATCTAACCTGATATCCAAATGTGAACTGTAAATATAAATAATTTTAGAACACCGTTTATGGATTAGTACGAAATTCACTAGCATAAATTCTCTTGAACAATGCGTCCTATGCAATGTGTCCTGATCGAGTTGTTGTGAGAGTTTTTCATTTCCAGATATTTTGACGCTTGTGGTTCGGGTATTGAGACGATACCACGTGATGGAGGGTACTGCGTGAAACCGAAATAGTGAAGACCACGTCAAATCCCCGAACTCCCTTAGCGTATCAACTCCATCTTGCCGTACATATAGAAACAATGTATTCAAATAGCTGACTCCAATTATGTTACCCAAGTAAAATTTATTTTCTGTATTTAAGCTGCAATATACAATTATAATGTACAAATTGGTTTGTTGCTGAAAACTCATCCTTCAGAGTGCATAACGTGCTTTGTGATTGAATCTGCGTGAGTGAACCATAAGCAATTGCGATTTACCCACATGCGTGTTACCTTTTACATAGCATGAGGCAAATAAAACAGAAAACTTTAAAAAAATATCAGATGAATGAAATTCATAAATGTGTGTCATTTGTGAGGACGGGAGGATTTGATTTAATTAGATTTGAATTCGTCGAGACATAAACTGGAAAGCTGGGAAGCACTCTGGACAGCTTTTTCGACCTATTTGTGTCTCATCAGCAGTGTATTAATCTATCAACCCAACTCGAGATCGAACCCGGGACCTCACACGACGAGTTCACATCTGATCAAAGCAAATCCTCCATTCCTCACATATAACATATAGTCAGGTTGTGAAAGTTTCCAACCGAGTCATAACCCCGGGAAGCTAGTACTTAGATGAGTGTGTATCGTTTCACGCCACAAGCTCGGATTGACGGATTGTGCTATATCGTATATATTCCAAATGAGAAACGGTCTGATCAGCTACCCGGTGGCTGAGAGGGTAGTATCCTAGCGTTCTACCTGTGAGGTCCCGAGCTCGCGATGGATTCACAAACTACCGCTGATGAGACCCAACCAGGTCGAAACAGCTGTCAAGAGTGCTTCCTAGCTTTTCAGCTCACGCCTCATTTACACGACGAATTAACGTCAGTTTTGGTCGATTCTTTTCTAATTTCGTGCTCTCCGCAAATAATAACATGTGATCCAATTCGGTATGGACACAGAACGTTACTCGATTCAGGTTCAGCCCTAAGCCGAAATTAATTTGAACAAATACAGATTAGCCAAAATCGTGAGTAGAATTTTTCATCGACGTTCACATTCTCACCAGGGTTTAGACAACTCACTTGAATCGGTGTTTTTGGTGTCTATAGAATTGATGAGGTTAAACTCCCTACTGAAACGTTTGAAAAGCTCCATCGATCGTGATTTCTCGTGTGCTACCAACCCGATTGATCTTTTGTTGTTCGATCCGAACTTAGTGTCAGTGCCAGAATTTGATAGATATTGAAACGCATTTTCCATATGCAAGAGGGAGCTCCAAAACCTAACTAGCAGCCAAATGACTTTGCAGTAGCCGTAGATTCAGTGTAAGCCTTTAATCACCGTGAACGTTCTATGCATTTTGATATGCGAATAAAACCAAATGGACACGTGACGTTAGAGTGACTATAATCGGTTTCTTTTGCCGTGATCAAAGAGGTCTACTGGGCTTTTGTACTTATGATGCTCGTGCATCAATCAAGCAAAGACGCTGAAATAAGACGTGTGGGGGGGGGGGAGGAAAATTTTCCCTCGATCCAGTGTCGAGTTCCGATGCGAAATACAACGCAACAGCATCATGAGAGAACTCAAACCATAAATGTTTTCATCTGTGTTTGACTTGTCATTGTTGTTGCTGGTAACGAACCATACACACACACACACACATTCTATCTCTATCCTCTGTTTGAATCACTTGAAATGTTCCGACCAGTCAAAGAAATATGGTCAATTTGACGTCTGATAAACAATAACCAGCATCCGGCGAGAGAGAACTGGATTGTCAAAACAACGTCAAATGCCGTGATGACTGTATGACTTTTGCTATATTGTTATATGTACCAAATCAACTTTCCTATTGGCGGTGGCTTCACTTTTAGGTAAAGGTTCGCTGTGTGATTCCATAGAAGCATTTACTGTTTGTTTTCTTATTGATGAGTATGCATTGTAATGGTTTATTACGTAAACCGTTATATTTTCGGCCTTTTCAATTTTATGTCAAAACCTTGAATAGTTCATCAGCCTCGGTTGGATTCGAACCCATGCAGAGACGTTGCCTATCTACCTATCAAATTGAATACCGTTGTGTTTGATTGTGAAAGCAATATACATTCTTTTTTAATCACTTAACATTAGTTTGAATGCTGCTTCAGTCTTCAGGTTCCCTTAAGCTCACCTGTCACCAACACTTATATACGGCTTCTTAGACACGATCCTCCGCTATAGCAAAATTGAATTAGTCCAAAGAAATATTTGACTAATCGTAAACCCTTCCTAAAAATCAATCTTACAGTTTTGTTTTCAATAGAATAATAAATACAGAACAACTATATCAACAGTCATACCACAAAAATTTAAATTCTCGGCAAAACAATTTTCAAGATTTGTTTATCATCCCTCTACTACTATTGGGGTGTTACCTTGGTTTTAGTAGTTGTCTACGGTCAAATTCAAATTACAACCGTTATTTAGGAAAATTAATTGAAAACTACATAGTTGTGTTTGTTAATTTTTCTATGGGCTTGGCTTTCAATGGGGTTCATTGCTATCCCTCTTACATTATTAAATAGAGGAGGTATTCATTGCCTATAAAACCTATAGGATCTCCTCAAACGATTCTATTTTTACTTAAAGGCAACTTACTACGAAAGCAACTATCTTCATCAGTTCACGTAAACTTTGAGCTTGCTTACAATGAAGTCAATGTTTGAATAGTGACAACTACATCATAATTGTAATTCATTGATTACAACTAAAATTTGTAAATGGAAACTTTAGTTGCCATCTGTATGAAGACTATAGTATGTGAAAACCGCTAATTTGTCTAAACATTTTGTACTAATGCACAAGGACAAAATTGCCTAAATACGTCCAAAAATCTGAATTTAAGTTTGATTGAAATAAGCTACAATAAAGAACGGAATAAAACAAAATAAACCATAAAACCGTAATATTTCCCGCAGTGATATATGTATACACATATATATACTGCATTGAATAAGGGCAATTTGGACCATACCCGATGTCAGCATGCTCAATCAAATAAAGCCTGCTTTCCGCACATCATGCGCAAAATGAACGATGTTTCCAAGCCGCTAATGGCTTTTCCACTATCTGCGTTTTAAATCCAATTCCGAAAGGGGACACAGCACTGAGAACATACACAGTGCTACACATGGATTTCAACTAGATGAACTATCATGATAATTACTTGGCACAGTTTTTTTACCGCCAGCGTTTTTTAAAAAAATTTCCAATCTCAGGCATTCAGTTTAAAATCAATGATAAAAAGTTAATAAAGGGAAAGCCGATGGTATACATTTCTGTTATAAATAGTATTGGTAAATTGTCTTCATTCGTGAAATTTTCAAAATCCAAAAATATGAACCCATCAAAGTGAAATCATGAGGTCAGGGTGTGTGTGGGGGGTGGGGGTGGATTGGGGTTAGATGAAAGTAGCGGGGGGAGAGGTAATCACAATCTGAGAGGTCGATCTACTGTTGATTTTACAGCCTTCAATTGATGAAAACAGCCTTAATTTGTTTTGCGTTCGGGCCGCTGGAAAATGGTATTTCTTTCAGTGCGAGACGCCAAACCTTTATCCACTTTTCGATTCTACGTTTTGAATTCGGGGTTACCAATGACTAATTCGTTTAGTGAAGAATAATTTTTTGATAGTATTTCCATTCCGAGGGGAAATATTTCATGATAAAAAAAAACATGTGAAAACAATATTTGTGTAAAATTTGTGCCAAAATACTAACGCTTTGATTCGTATCTCGCTAGTTGTTTTTTCGTGAGTTCAAACGTGTTTCACTCCATCACACTACAACTCCGCTTCAACGTCAAATTCAGTGTGAGCGTTAACAGTTCGGACACTGGATCCGGTACAAATAGTTTGTGAGTAACTGTTCACAACAGTTCTCCCATATACAATTTGCCGGGATTCAATGTCATCTCTTTCTATAGCGCATTGAACGCGTATAGATAGGTGCATATTTGGGTGGGCGCTCACTTGCCGGGTGGTCCGCAGGAAGATTGACTTACGTCTCTCTGGCTCTCTCTCTCTCGCTCTCAATCCGGGAAAATGACCACATCCATAGATTGAAACAGCTCACGTGCAACTGGCCGCGTTGTGACAGAAATGATACAAAATTGTGTTTTGGATCATTCTTGTGTAGGTTGGATTAGACATCTGATGCCCGGAAGTTGGAATACGGTCCGCAGGATAAAACCAATTAGTATTGTTGCCTGTGTTATTGAACGGTGTAAACGCACTGAAATGTTCATTAATTAACAAAAATAAGTCAAGGACTTGCCTTGACAAATGAGGGGTGGATATTCAACACACCAAACAAACACAGTGTGTCATCAACAAGAACAACAACAGCAACAATAACAAAAAATGGGAAATATAATAGAGCAATTAAAAGAACGAATTGGTCAGAAACATCACGAAGCAACTGGCATACGAAGGTAGTTGCTATCCTCGACTTAGACTAGCATTTTACACAGATTTTCTGCTACGATTTTGTGGTTTGTGAGACATATGGCGCTATATGGGACTATAGAGTACCTGTAAGCCTCAGTGAG
>UZAN01039459.1:42007-56778 GCA_900618425.1 Echinostoma caproni
GAAATATATTGAGCAGGACGTAGGGGAGAATGTTTTACGGGACTTTGAGATGATATGCCACCACAGGCTGTACCGGATGTTTTTGTGGTAAAAAACCACATACCGACAGACCGATGGATCGGGAACTCAATTGGGGAAAATGCAAGTAAAGTGATTTAACACGCAAAACAAAGAAAAGAACGTGAGCCTCTTGACCTTCAGAAAAACGTCATTGACGTGGTATTCTCCATTGTTTATGGGAACATTGGTTAAAATAGCGAAGACTGTTGATATATACCAATAAAAAATATAAATAAACATGTATGAAATCATGGACAAGCATGACTGTTGTGGAATACGTTCACGTGAGTGTGGAACATAGTGAATCAAACGTGGGATACGGTGATGAAACACCCGAAAGTTGTACAATAGGCTTCTGTGCAGTTCTTTGTTCTTGATATAAAGTGTAAATAAAACGTAAGGTTTTGAATAAGCTCATACGTTCAGTGATTCTGAACCATACACACCACGAATATTCAAAGAGGAAAAAGCAAACCGTCGATTACTTTACTGGGTGCTGGATTCTGAATGATCCCATAGTTATTTACTCATTCATTTAATCGTGGAAATAACTTGAAATGGGGTGGGTAGCAAATGAGGGAAAGGTGGTAGGAAAACATCTGTGAAACGTTTTTTCGGTTACACAAACACATTCCGTGATAGTTGGTGCAGACAAATCTCAACAGATTCTACTTTGGCCAGTATCCGACCGAGAATCTGCTATGCAAGACAATCCCAAACCCTACACAAAAAGCCCCAATACTCCGATCGTCTAGGCAATATGATGTACTTCAGTTAACTTTGCAACCCCTGCACTGGTGTTTGAATTAACTGTACCAATGGCAGATTCAATCTCTGCCTTTTAATAGCAAACACATCACTGCTTTGAAGGTTTAGTGCAAGCTCGATGGATGGAAGGTCTTGTCAACAACGATTGGTCTTCTTCCTTACGGAACGTTTACTAATATAGTTACGACGGCTGATTAAACGGTTTCCGGATACGCAGTACACGACGAGACGAGGCGCAGTTGACCAGATGAAGAAAAATGTTAAGTTCACCTCATATTATGAATATTGTTCAGTGATTGCAGCTCACAGAACTTCATATCAACAGCCAATCTCAGTTCACAAGTCATAGCAGAGTCGCTACGTACTTGGACTGTCGTAAAGAGGGAACTCGGTTGATGTGGCTGGGGGAAGATGATTTTCTACGACTGCAAATGTGGTTTAAAGCAGCCGCAGCAGCTGAGTGTTGATTGTTTGTGAGCTGTCTTTGATGTTGACTCGCCTTTAGGAAGCACTGTGTTCCCGAAATACAAGCACAATTTGTGGAATCCGAAACCATTTGTCAACAGGTACAGTGAACTGGTCGAAGGGTTACCGCTTCACCATGCTAGAGCTGTTTCCTCAAATGATTTGAAAGCATGGAAGTGTGCATGAAGGCTGGTGGACCATACTTCACAAAAATGTAATGCTTATTTTTGTGCAACGAATAAACGTTTTGTGCATCTGGAAATGTTTATCAGAACGTTTTACATGCAACGCGAAAGTTTTCCAGACACCGTCGAGTAAAGAGGTGGCATTTTGCAAACCATAACATTACATATGTTACTTAACCGACCGCAAATTTCCACCGAATCTGTGATACACGGCGAACCAACTTGCGTTTTTCTTTGAACGGTAGAAAGCTACAGAAATTAATATACAATTTTTTTTTTCGAGGTGTTATTCTGGAGGCAGGTAATGAGTCGTTGATTGTGAGCTGATGATTACGTCATGTATGCCCTGTAAATATATAACTAAACGACAACATTTTGCCTCAATGCAAATGCGTTGAAAAGTGAAAATAGAGATGCCAAATAGAACTGGATACATGCAAGTAAATGTTTATGATCTATGTTGGATGTTGCCGAGAGTTTACACAAAAATCGATACATTTTTGATTTCACGAAAGTGTAAACAAACGGTCTGTGAAGGTCGTTTGAACTAATTCCGTTTAACAATGGTTTGATTCAAAATTCGCATTGAACAAACAAGTAAAATATTACGGAAACACTTTACGACTATGATTAACATCAACCTATCAGTACCGGAATAGCAATCCATTACTTTAACGTGTTACCATGACTCTGCTAAAGTCACTCCCATTGTACAATTACAAATGAATCTGGAGGCAGAGGTTGCCACACAAACTGCCTCCCCGGGAAAATACCGGGTGAAAGACATGCGATAAATCGTGCAATTCCAGCTGGGAATGAGTAATTCGGAGGAGTGAAATTTCAGACGAATATACATCAGTTCTGAGGTTTATTGACCAACTACCGGCGTCATGCGTAGCCGTTACAAAATCTCCATGAAGATGATTTGAGAGATTTACTCCCTAGCCAAAGTTTACTTTAATCTTTAGATAAGGGTGGGGGAATGGGGGGTTGGGATAAATGAGATTTTGCAATTTTACACTCATTAGATGTTCAGTTTCCCTGAATGACGTTTTGTCGTCCATACAAACCAGTATTAAGTTGCTTGAGTTACACTGTTTGCCAGCCTCGCCATACGACCAACCGGCTTAGATGGAAGCTGTCATATTGCTCTTTACCATCAAATCACACCTCATATCAGGTGAGCAAGATATTGCATTTGGTCGGCAATATCCTTTCACTGGTAAGTATTCAACACCCACGGTTAGATTTAGTGGTGTCCAGCAAACAAGGAACAAAATACGTTGTTGTGGGGTTGGCATGTATTTCATTCCACCTGGGATTTTCAAAAATTGCCATATTATCCAAATCGGATTTCAATCAAATACACGGAATACTAAAACGTAGTAGAACCAGAATGGATAGTGAAAGACGTTAGTGCAAGTCTTGGAATAAATCTAATAGCCTGATTGGTGGTGACCTTATAGGATCGCTGTGTTAAAGAACAATTCACAGTCAATCTCCTGCTAGGTCGCGCCCCTCGGGTATCTGATAAGATGGGTACATTCCAGAAACTGTGACATAGCAGGGTAAACAGTAGTAGATGATAATAAGAATCGGCTGACAGTTTTGTGACAAAGTAAACCGCATCCATGAAAAATAGGTTAATCCCGTTAGTGTTTCCCAATGTTTATAATTATGAACTGTTTATTTATAACGGAATTGAGATCTACCGTCCTGCGTATCCTTTGTGCATCGGAAAAATTTAAATGTTTTATGATGCCCTCAGCTTAATATCGGTATATTGCTTGCGATATTCAGCCCTTTTCAGTTCTATGTGTCTAGTTGTCCCGAAACTACCTATCTTTATTCAGGAGAATTTTTTCTGACCCAATAATACCATATAAATACCAGATATTCTGCAATACCGTTACAGTGTTAGGCTAACCACAGAATTCATTATATGACGTCCACCATAATTTATAACTGTTTTAGCATTCCCAACACATTCTGCTTCTCTCTGATCGATAGGCGTTTGCACATTTTGACATCAAATGACACTCTCTCCGATCACTTGCATCGGTGGGACTTCCTCGTAAGGATTATCCAATCAGTGAACAGTGCCATAAACGCATCACACTAGGTGCAACGCCATTGATTGCGTGCGACATTTCGGGGTGGATGGTCAATGGTCGTTCCGAACATCGGTCAAGGACCAAGTGAGTAAGTATCAGGAACTGCGATATATTGAGGGGTGCGAGATCGCATGGTCAGACACTGCGTTATTAAGCATACGGTTGGTTTGGGTTTTCGAAAAGGTGGGAAGATATTGGAAAAGGCGACTTCTCAGGGGTGCGACCTGACTCCTGTTTAAAAGCCGCATAAGCTCAATGACGGTGTCGTGACAAAGATCGATGTGAGTGGCCTTTTAAAACGAAAGCCATTGACCCCCTCCCGCACTTCCGAGGTGAGGGATTACTTCCTGCTGCTTTGCAGTTGATACTTGATTGTGCAAAGACTAGAGGTGCCCCCATCAAAATAATGGAAACGCCGAGTGACACTGGGGCCGTCTCTCATACCAAACGCCAAAGGAACTCCAGGATTTTGATCACGATCGTATCTGGGGCCAGCTTATCGTTTCCAAGGGGCCAGTCGGAGTAAAGTAAGTGACTTATAGGGTCGGCGACGTTGGAAAGATCTTCGCTTTTTGGGTTTTTAACTAAACAATGAGGAAAGTAGATATGCATTTTGATATGGTCAATTACTGATTGAGTGTAGTTTTTTTCCTAAAGTGACAATCTCTTCCTCGAGTATTAGTAGGATCACAGCACAATATCCTGTGTGCGGCCAAGTTCAGTAAGGTTTTGACGGAAAAGAGATTTGGTGGATAACGCAAAAAAACACTCCATAGGTGTATGGATACACTGTCGCATGGCACAGTGACATGAAATCACCATCATTGTTATCTGCTTTTCCGATTTCCTATCATATGCCCCAGAATGAATTTCCGCTGATGGCATCAAATGCTAGCAGTGCGACAGTCGATAAAACATGCTTAAATGGGTTCTTGGATTTTATGGCGATGTTTTAGGATTCGTCATAGTGTAAAGATCTGGTGTACACAGTTAGCCCCCTCGAGGAAAACTAAATTGTTTTAGACATATTGATCTGCCTCGTTCAGGAGCAACTCAATCAAACCAATAAGTTGTGTTGCGTCTTACCGAACCATCACAGAACCTGGTCTTGCAATGCGTATCCCAACGATTTCAGAAAAAAAAACAGTTTGGAAACAGTGCGAGCCTTTATTGGTATCGCCTGCCAAAACATAGTCGTCGTCGTCGTGTATAGAGGAAAACGTGTGGTATTTATGGGGCTGCTCACTGTCTAGACATTTGTCCAGATTGGAGGTTACGCGAGCGGCAACGAAGGACTTGCTAGAAATCAGGTCACTGTACTCTGTACTTTTACTCTGAAGCCCACGTGTCCAGTATCAATGAGAAAATTCCAAGACATTCGCACGGTCGCGACTGATCTCATTCCAGTTCTGATTCAAACCGTAAGAATTCTCAGGAGAAGGTTAGGCTTCTCCTGACAAGCTGCCAAATCTTTGTCCCTTATATATCGATGAAGTGGAGACCTACGTAGTTTGTGCAGATGGATTTGTCGCCGCCTCTCCGTATCGCAAGTGGAACGGACACCGTCCAGTTATTGGGCAAGGATGCAACGGAATGGTGTGGTGTCAGTGAGGCCACATGAATTTGCACGTTGGCTGCGGATGATAGTGCTGATGCCAACTTCATCAGGACGTTTTTGCTGTTTTTCATTTCCATGTTGGTGGCAACGATTTCCGACCTTTTAGTGGTTGACTTTATATCACTGAGTGGGGCCTGGTATCAAAAATAGGTGAATTGGGAGAGAGAACTGTTGAGTAGACCGTTGCGGTGTTTGATCCCTCTTTTAAGTACATATGTCACTTTTGCTGTAGAAAAGAGGAGGTTGAGTCTGTACTGAATCAGAGCTCACGCTTTGGAGAAGCTTCGGGTTTTCTCTAACAGCCGCCGCTATTTCCACTCGGGGATGCAAATTCAAACCAGTATTGTGTACGATCATTCTTCCCCGAGTGTGAGGTTCCATGGCAAACGTTGCAGTAATTTGGTGAGTTGTGGATTATTGCATTCCTAGCCGTTCATAAAGGGTTAAATCTATCATTAAAAATGCAGTACGTTTTGTGTCGAAGTACTCTGTCACTGTTACTTAGGATCGGTTTCGTGATAGATGATTTGGGTGCTGTCCATTGAGCAATACTCTATCATCGACAGAGATCGATGAACCACGGAGTTTGATAAAGCTTGTCAGAAGTTTGTGGTTTAATGGAATTTATTGTTGTTTTATTACACACAATTGTGTGGTGAGCAGTAGATGGGACGAACCCCATAGTCATGAAAACCTACTGCTCCATCATGGAAACCGGTAACCTAAGCCCCAGAACTTGGAGTGGCGAACCACATAAAGACCCGATAGGTAAGGCGTGATATTGAACCGGGCGATAACAAAGCTGTCTACCATCGAAGTTGGGTGGCAATGGCGGGGCTTGAACCTAGGACCATATGGTCTAAAGTGCGTCTGTGACAGTAACCAAAACTACTGCGCCACCGCGCCTTGAGTACAGCCAAATTATCAATTTATGAGGCCCAGCAAAAACGTAGTTGATCGATTTGTTGTACGTCATTTCAATTTATCCGTTACCTTTTTTTGTTGCATGTAGATACTACAGACAGTAAGCTGACCAGAACCTACAAACTTAACTCAACGGCTGTCATTGTGGCTTCTTGTACCCTGGTACAATTTTGTCATCGTATTGCTTCCGCTTGTCTGTGCAAGCCGTGCAGACGTTCAGGTTCCTCTAACCAACAGAATATCACTCTTTAGGATTCGGCGAATACAGAAGTACTCTCTGATTTCAAAATCATTCTATAGACTTAATATAGGTGCAGTTTATCTACAGTCTTATTAAACTAAGTGCCTTGAAACCCGACCAAAGTGGCCAATTGTGAACGTAGTTTCCAACAGATCAGATCAAATTTCAGACTGTTCATTATAACTGCATAGCCCAGAAATGTCTATTGTCCCACTATGAAACACCCACATAGAGTCCAACTAGATTGCTTGGATAGGTTTATTGCCAAAGTTAGGTACGATAATGTACAGGGAGGGTTTTCCTGGTGTTATTATAAATCCACAAGGCTGGGCCTGGTCTCCGGAGTTATTTACTACGGACCACATTTAGGAGTTCGATAATTCGGCATACAAGTAACAAGATATATCATTTTAAACGTGTTATCATAATTCCTGGAAGCACAGGATAATGAATGGGATAATTCGTAATTATTGTTTTGAGCACAGCAAGTTGCTCTATGTGGTCTTAGTCACTTTCCACCGTTGAGAGAAACTGCCAACCGCCAACCTTGAGGTACTAATCACAAATATGCCGTGAAAAATACCCCATAGACAGACTGCATTGCAAAGATGAAATCCACCGCGATTCATCGAATAAAGGGATCCCCAGTATGCTGTTTGGATTTTGATGTGGGTGCATCGGGCAAGCTTCTACTCTATTGTCAAAACTAGGGTATAAGGGTTGTGTTAAGTGACCGCAACACTTAGGGCAAAAGGGTATGGGCTGTAGGGGAGCTGAGCGTGATACGTTTAGCAGCCCCCTGTCAACTTCCAGATCAACCGGGTACAGAGAATTTCTGTTCTTAGGTACCTGGTACAATACAATACTTAGCACAGAGAAAAGCGGTGTTATTCTGATTAGTGATGTGACACCGTGTCATCGCGTCAAAGCAATGTCTTCGGACTCTTATAGTTTTGTTAGGAATGAAATATTTGCTCACGTGAACCTCAGGCTAACTAATACATAACTAGTCACTAAGTCAATAACCGTACCCCTATCATTGACCCCGAATGGCGCCCGTTTGAATGCGGTTGTGTATCTGGTTTCAATTGCATTAAGTCGAGGTAATTATTATGCTTGTTATTATGTCTTGTTGAGGGCTCGGATAGTATCGAACGTAAGCTACATAGATAGATTCAATATCGTCTATGCCAATTCACGTTCAGATTAACAATGACCGGAGTTCTGAGTAATAGACAATGAAACGCCTAACCACATTTCCGTTCACGCTGAACCTTCAACCGCTTTTTGTTCTCCTGTTGTTCGTTGTTATCAGACAAATATACTTATGTGAATGCTATCAAATCCAGTCCTGTTGTGCGTGAAGAATATTTGCTATTTGCCTTTCCGCGATTCTATCATAACGTTCTGAATATACTTTAGTTCTCAAGTGAGAAATGCCATTGCGATTGTTAAAAGGTTGCTTTGCTCGCTCCTCTAAGTACGAAAAGATAATCTGTATTTCACCCTGTAGCATAGACCTTAACTTGCCTGAACATTACCGAAAGTTATCATTTCCCTTTTCAATTCATACAACCTCACCTTTTTTCCTATCATCGTTCATATTCAATCCTTCTAGTTTAGTTCAGTTCAGTTTGAATAATCATTAACTAACATGAACCCGTCGTGCACCGGTTTTAGTTGCTGCCTTCCGGTTGCCAATTTAGATGAACAGTAACTAGTCGAATTTCCATTTTCACTGTTTTTTTGCAACAATTTCCATCCGATTGTTTAGTCTGCACAGTGATGTTAAACTAAGAAAACAAAACCAAACTACTCACTTTACTTATCGGTCATGTTTTGATTATCCGTAATTCGATTGTTTACCGACTACTTCATTGATCGTCAGCAGTTCCTTCGACATCGTGAATGTACTCCGTCGTCCATTTTTTTCATCCACTCAAGGTGAATCGGCTGGTTGAATCTTGTCACCAGTCTTGTGTTCCACCTTTTCCTCCTTTTCTCTGCTTACAACCTCCCTCTTGTTTATCGCGCGGCAGTGGATCGTGTTTTTGTTTTTAACTACCCTCTCGAAATGGAACCACTTGTCAGGCTCTGCAAGCTTCTGCTTCTCTGGCTGGTATGATTGTCATAATTTGCGTTTTTAATTGCTCCAAAGTTTTACTCTCTCTTGCTGTCTGTGTACGTGTTATCTACAACGACGTTTACCTAGGAGCATCTGTGGATCACGTGTATATAGATGAGTCTGTCATTCGGCTCGGCATTTGACAAGGATTAGAAGAATCGATATTCAAATCTTAAAGTTTCCGTCTGATCTTTCAGAGCAACCCATCTTATATATCGTTTCAAACGCCTAAATATCATTCAGATGACCCCAACAGATTACAACCATACTCTACAAATTGGTCGCGGTAAATGTGTTGTCAAGTATTCTGTCTCTCAAACACACATACAATAAGAACTGTTTTTTAATCCGCACAAATACCGGCCGCTGTTTAGTTTTCCTATTAACCTACCTATTGACACCGGGTTCTCAGCCATCCTGGATGGAACGCCACTGTCCCGTATCGACTCGTTTATACCGTCGAATGAGGATGATTATGCAATTTTCGAAGATTCAGCAGGTTTTATCTCGACACAAACAATCTCAGAATGTATCTAAATAAGCTTTTGGGATCAACGTTTATTCTCAATGACAGTGCAATCTCGAATGAAATACCCGGTTTTCATGCCTCGACAAAAAATCATCGTGCTGTTCGAAAGGTACGAGCGCCATAAAGACCTTATCAGTCTAGATTTATTGTTCTCTTTTTTCCGATGAGCAGTATAAAACACGTTAGTCATCTTTTTATGGATGACAGATGAGAGAAAAAGCCAGCAACACACTCAATCGGTACGGTTCCTTTAAGATCCACAATATCTTGTTCACGAAATTAATTACATAAAAAAGAATAATCTTTGCATTTAAAAATTTAAATTGCCAGACTAAATTTTGTTATTACTGAATCCAAAACATTTAGATTGTAACATTCGGAGAATATGCCTAACTAATCTGAATTATGTATTGTTTTATTCACCACTTAGTTGTCGATGTATACCGTGAATATGAGGATTTCAATTCTAAAAGCTATTTGAGTCATCCCATCATGGTATATTCGATTTTCTCACTGTAGGTCAAGGTAAACTTGCAATAAAATGAATACCGGAGTATGGGTTCATCGAAAGGTGAGTGAGTGATAGCCGCATAAAAGTCTATCTTAACAACAACAACAACGACAAATTCATTCGCATACAAGTCACACCTGGTCCTGGACTGTGGATCTTTTTCGGCAGAAAATCAATGACAGCAACTAGTTCACAGTCGGTTTATTTTCAAGGGTCTTTGTAATGATGGCATCTCCTTTCATCAGTCAAGTAAATAGGAACATTAGAATGATTAAGCCCAGAGAAGAAAAGATTACCGTGAAATGAATTTGAGAAATTGTCACGATCTCCATGGGACAACAATACTACACACAAACACGCGGANGCGGATGCGTTGATCGTTCGGCTGTCCATTTTAAATCACTCATCGAATGCTGATGATTGATAGACCTCCGACCGGAATCCTGAAGATTTTTCACGCAAAACATGAGAAAAGAGAGCAATAAAATAAAATTGGGAGAACGTGTTGCTTAAAAGATATAATGAAACAAAGCGACAGTTCTATGCGGAGTACGAAATTGCTCGAGTTTGTGCATCACGGATAAAAAGCACCTGAGTTATCCAGAACACAAGTGTTGGGGTGTGAGAAGCATTGGAGATTGTTGCCTCAACATCCCACCGAAGTACCTAATGGAGTTCACTCCGGGTCAAGGTTAATCGTTTGCATTTTCTCGTTAGGCGTGCGAAAAAGAAGTGCGTGGATAGTTAGCGCTCGACAATACACACATCTGGTTCGGTTGAAGATAACTCGAAACTGTGAAGAAATACTGTGCAGTTGAGATAATCTACTGGGCAATGCATACAAGTTCGAAAGATCAGAAAAGAGATATCTGAATTCATAAAGTATTGCAAGGCATGATATCATTGCAACGGAACGTTTTTAGATAACCAAAAAAGAGCACTGCACACCTGTTTTATCCTGTTTGGGACTCATCAACAGTGGGTACTTTTTGTGTCCCTATCAGGACTCGAACCGGGAGCAGTCGGGTTGGGACTTTAAACCTTTATCCCAGAGCGACAAGACTGACCTTATGCGTATGGCTCAATCAATTTCAGAGTGGCAATGAGTGATACGCATACCCAAGAGCATCAACAATGCCTGATGCCCGTGAAAAATCGAATGGGCTAATCCAAACATTCCCCGGCTGATATCATATTTTAAAATCACGGGTGCAAACAAATAAAACATGTGATACCTCGCAACAGTACTGTTGTGATGTATCACACTGACCTCGCCAAATTCATGCTACACTTTAAATGCATTGAGATCAAATTTGTAGTATGTTAATTTTTCTGAAGTTGTATTTTTCTGTGATAATAACCTGAGACCCCCTTCAGGAATTGTCCTAAAGTCTTTAGGTCGGAGGATGCTTCAACTACTCGACAAGGATGATTTGTCTATACACAGAAGACATGTGGATCAAATTCGTTTTGACAATCCAAGTCGGTCTGTTCCATTTCATTATGGACCTCCCGAGTCCAATAACGTTCCGATCAACTCGATACGACTGATGAACGAAATGTCGAGCAACAAACTGCTACGGAAGAATTACCTGTGAATGAACGAGCCCTGTGAAGGTCTGGACGATTGAGTTCAAATCCACGAGTCGGCTACAGAAATCCTATGGCCAATTCAAGGTGCGGCGAGTGTGATATGTGACACTGACCTCGAAAACTCATGTACACTTTAAATGCATCGACATGCAGAGTATACGATTCGAATAAATTCCGTATGCTATTCTATTTGAAGTTGTTCTATTTCGAGGATCGGTATTGCGCGAATTCCGGGAAAGCATTTCGATTACTATTCTCAAGGCTACAACTATTCTGTGTTTTGTTTTGTTTTATTTAATTTTATTGAAAAATTTGATTTAAAACGAGTCAATCATTCCAATCACAACTGAGCACTTTGTGACAAACAGTTTTTTTGCGGTCAATAAATATTTTAAAATAGGATAAAGGTAAATTTTTCAGCGTTTAAAACGGGTTTATTACCCCCGTCCTCAAAATAAGCAGAACATGGAAAAAACAACTCCCCATTAGTAGTAAGTAACCAAGCGACCGACATCATTAGAAACCTTTCGGGTTGTGGGGTAATTAAATGTCTCCGGTTGGCACGGAAAAATTTGATTTTCCCAAACGAGATAAGCACGGCCGTTGCCTATTTCAAGCCAAAAGTCTAATGGCTATTGTTACATTAACGGCAAATGAGAGAGGTAATTAGTTCTGACGTGAAGGTAACTGATGCACACAGTTGTTGGATTCCAGTTCCCACTATGGAAATTCATATATCCTGTGCTTGATGGAAATCCTATTACTGAAACGGGGTTTGTAGCACAGTTTAGCATATCTGACACATACCGATTAGGCACAAATTTCGACAGTATTGTTTATCATATTGCTCCGGTTTGCGACGGTCAATCTGGTTTTCGTATCATTTGGCTGATCCCGGTGGTGCAGTTGGGAAGTGACACCGCTGGTGATAAACGTTATTCACGGAGTGTTTACGTCAATGCTGATCTGATAAAATGAAAGGAGTTCCAATCAGGCAGAGCATCGCGCTGCAACGGTGAATGGAATGGAAGTTTCATGATCCCATCTGGTTAACAAAGTCCAATTTTCGGTTATTGCGTAACATGACTGAGTTGTTCATTCATCCTAAACATCATCCGTTTTATCGACAGTTCTTTTTCGCTACACCTCTCCTCCCCCCCCCCTGCGATCGCGAAGTTAGCAGATGCACCCAAGGGGTCTCTCAAGATCGTTAGGTTTTGTTTAAGGATGAGATCGTGGATTGCATGCTGTTGAAATAAACTGAGGAAGAGAGAATCTATAAGGAACTAAATTTAGTCCTAAGAGTGTCGTGGAGAAACGTGCAGCTGGTAAAATAGGGCAATCGATCATGATACTGACAGACTATGAACAATTTTACCGCTCCCCCACCCCCGCAGCCCACCCACATCCGTAAAGCAACCGTACGATTATGCAATCCCTACCGACGGATAGCATAATAAGACGGAATTTCCCGCACAGTTGTTTTACCCCGCTAATCACAATGCATTTCGATGAAAATGTTGACCCCAGTGTTTTTGGTGAACGCAAACGACTGCAAGCATGCGGAACCGTGAATTCTAGCCAATAGAAATCTGATAACGTTAAAGAACCTGTCGGCGCGTAACCGATTACAGGTGTTCCGGTCTTTTAATCACACTAACTGCAATACAGACGGAAAAAGAAGATTTTTGGAACTTTCTCCGTAATACAATTTTTCGAAGCCGAAACTGTTACCATGGCGATTTGATCAGCGGCGGATGTTCAGAGTAATCCAACACTATACTGAATCGTCGGAAAAGCTATTTTATAAAGATATCAGCCCAACAGGAATTTCCCGGGCAAAATATCTCAGATACATCGTGTTCAAGCGCTAATATGATATTTTTTGTTCTCAGTAATCTAGATGCATCCGGATGAAACAGGAACCGCGCGGAGACTGTACCGGCTTCGGTAATCAGTTGAATGAAACAAGGATGTAGCCGGTTGGGAAGCTGCTGAATCTCCTCAAGTTTTTAAAATATCTCACTACGTGTATTTGGGGGGGGGGGGGGCGGACGTGGGCGTACTAGGAAATCAGTATTTGGGATAACCGCGCGTGGTGGTTGCAAAACGTAATTTATGCAACAACTGTATTACACCTTCTCGGGAAACGTTTTAAAAGAATGAACATTTGCATATGAACGGAAGTTTAGAAGAAAAGAAAGCGAGCCGAATGGCAATAGCATAAATTTGGTACTTTCCTTTTCAATGGCAATCAATCTGCACGGATTGAAGCTAAGCCACCCTCCACTCCTGTTCTCGGTTTGGGGTTGAGGATGAAACCGGTGCTCGGTCCCGTTTCCTAATCAACAAAATATTGAATCGTCAACCGATCTTGGTCAAAGAATCGATGAATGACGGATATCATTTAGGGCTGATGCTTGAATACTCATTAGGCGAACTCACATGACACAGTAAGGGAACGGGTCTAGAAGAAAGTTTTTGTGTGACTCACGTAAGGGAAAATTCTACATATGCAGGTGCTGACCAAACTCGTGCAACACCACACTCATTTCGAAAATACATTTCAGTTTGCAATATCATGCCTTAATATTGATTACTGTGGGTAAAATGTATTTATTCCTGACTTTATCTCCCACTTCAATGTTGCTAGTTTTCTTCTATCATCGTTTGAATGTGCGCGACCTCGCGATGAAATTTGCAGTAGTTCGAAATTTACGGCTCACACTTAGAAAATATTTTATGAAAGCATCATGGAAATGCATTTTGTCCAATGAACGATTCTTGTTGCATTCAAGTGAATATGAGACTGAGCATACATACTCTAAATTGCTTATCTCTTTTGATTCGGTGTGTGGTAAATAAGTTAGTTAGTAAAACTATTCAAATCGCGTCGCTCGCCCATTCGGCAATGGGGTTATCTCACTGTGGCAACGAGTGAATCAGCGGGTGGAGAAAGCTGATCTAGTGAGCTAGTTTTCCAATAAATCTCACTTCACTGTCAAAAAAATTAAATATCCATCCCGCCTAACGAGTTGGAAGGAAGGTTAATACTGAGTGTCTTGTTGTTGTTCTCCTGGGTATCTGGATACTGCGACATTTCTTGTACTGATAAGGGGGATTTTCGATAACTGTCACCCTCAAAATGTATTCGCAGAAGTCATATTTTTTCTCAGATGAAGGTTATTATATTTTATTGCTTGAAGTTGGTAGTAGAAAACAGCTGTATTTAATTGAATAATATATTTTCACATTTAAGCAGTTTATGGCTGAGTCAAAATCACTTTCGAATCAATTTACTTACCGCCAAGCAGTTGGGGTTTAGGTGTATTCGAAAACTTCTCCCTCTATTAGAAACGAAGATAAGTTAGCTTTCTCGGCATTGGTCGTCAGTGGTTAGGATGCTGCACGTATATGAGGAAACTGGCACATTCTGTTGCATAATCAGATTGGTGGACTCCATGCTAAAGCGACTGCCTCCAGTGCTCAAAAATGAAGTGGGGCAAATAGAAAATGGATCAGATAAAAGTACAATATCTGTATGAAATCTATGAGTCATTGTGATAAATAAATTCTAGTTGTTTTCATACTGTGGCTTTGTTATTTAAGAGCTGATGCACCATCAACGGTCGTCAAAA
>UZAN01039459.1:58397-73220 GCA_900618425.1 Echinostoma caproni
TGAAGATGATGATGTTGATGGTGATGACGATGATGATGATGATGATGATCATGATGATCATGATGATGAGTATAATGGATAAATGGCGAATTTTCATGCTGGGCAATAATCCAGTTTCATACGTGTGTGTGCGGAAATCTTTTTCATACTCCAAATGCAGACGAGTAGATGCGGAGTGGTTGGATTTTTGAATTGTGCTCCACTTCCAGTCGCCATGTTGATGTTCGATCTGATTTCAAACGATTTAACAGTTTTCTTCTGTTCATTATCCCATGTTTCTGATGACTATCTATATTAACACCATAGGTTTTCGTTCAAACTCCTTGTCCAGCTACTCTCCTTCGGACGGGGAGGCGGGGGGGGGGTGGATTGAAGTCAGTTTGAAGACCGCCTATGTGCTATTCGATTCCGTGAAAGAACTCCACTACATCACTTTTTTTTGTTTGCGTAGGTTGAAATATCACAAAGTGCATTTGACCACACCCTACCCGGACAGCAATGGTTAGCAGACAGGTACCTGTTGGTATTAGTCCGGTTGCTGGCAATGCTTACCTAACGTCGATCTTCGTTATCCCTAATAAGGCAAACTGAGTATTGATTTTTCCTCGGAGGGGAACAAACACCGGAAAGGACCAAGCAATACGTGGTTTATCATTCTTTTGCGCCCAGCTCTGGTTCACATTTGATATTTATTTACTTTTTTGCATTGTCCTATCAACAAAATAGGTTTGATAAATAGATGAATCACTTTACTCTCATTTCAAGTAGTGCCAAAACTGGAACACACCAAGAATTATGATCAATGTGTTCTATCAACGATTGCCTCAAACTGTTTGATTATAGTTTGACTTCATTACATTTCAAGTTAACGCTCATGGAGAAACAGTTGTAAATATTCGAATAAACTACAATTTTCTGGTGACTAGCACTGCAATAAACAACTGGGTAAACAATGTTTGGCATGAATCTCTTGAGAATTGACTTCGTAGTCAGAAAAAGCCAATCCTCAATGGTTGTAATAATAATACTAGAATTTAACACAGCAATGCAATAATTGTAATTAACTTAAGATCTTTATTACTTTTCACCAAAAACATTCTAAGAAGGGAGAAGCTAGCCAAAACGTGGTCGTTGTCAATAGTCATGCTCAAAACGACTAAGACGAAATAGAAGAGCTCGACTGATGGCGATCTAAACTATTTTTTTCTATAAATTTAAAAAAAGTTGATAGAATAGGTTAGTATATTTCTAAGTTAAACTATGAAACCCTTTTATCTCGTTTTGTGAAAGGTGGTACGCAGTGAATATCGAGTTTTACGGTGAATGTTCTAAAGTCAAAGATACATCCACAGTGCGTTAATACGGTAATCGATGTTTGTACAAAGATGTCCTTCTCTGATACACTTTTGCGATCGTACAAAATTCCATTGAATCGCAGTTGTACGCCTCTGTTTTGGCGCGATTGAAATTAAAGAAGGAAAATTGATTGGGTCCAACCTGTAGTGATTGTTGTAATAGTTGTAGTAATGCGCACTGAATTCGGACTACGAACCACGCAATATGGATCATGAAATACGAATCAAGGACTAGCCATCACGGAAGTATCGAGTAAGCACTGTACTGTGCTGGCACTAACACGCAATATCCCACGCAACTGAGACTCGAGGAAAAGGCCACCGAAGTGTTAATTCGTTTGTAGGAAAAATAAGGGGATTAAATAATTTGCACAAAGTAGGCTCACTGGTTATCCGGGCTTCTACCAATCGCGTTCCAGTATTCTTGGAATCGTTCTACTTCTGTCTGGACCGGACGGTTGCTGATTCGCTGGTACGACCAACCTATGATATGTAGCCCAGAAGTTGTGACAGGCACGCGCTTTTCTGACGTCACCCGTGAAATTTGATTTATCACAGTTGTCAAAGGCAAAGTCAAAGTTTTATTATGGGAAATGCCAATAAGTGGTTACTTTTCTAGGTGAGTGTCACAATTTTTCCTTTTTTGTGCACTTCTACGTATGTTGAAATTTAAGGTTTTTCAAAGTTTCATCCAGTTTGTACTTGAACGAATAAATTGTGGACGCAGAAACAACGTGTAGTGGTAGAGAATTCCAAGTAATGCACATTCTCAAGGCGATTGAATGATGCAGGCATTCCAGTCAGCATTTTTTGAGCACTAATTTGAATGAGTGCCCCTTCAGGTGAAAGTTGAACGACAAACAAAAGAGTGGACAACATGGGTGATCTGGGTTCTGCATTATTTGATATACCAAGCTCAAGTCCCCTCAAATTCCGTGAAACTGTGTGGAGTAAAGTTGCAGTGATTCCAGTCTTTTCGCATAACTCTTGGAATTTAGTCCCTTGACCATTTTGGTGGCCATTTTTTGAAGACGTTCCAGAATCTTCCGATCGCATTGCAGCCATAGATTCCACGCTTGAATTGCATACTCCATGTAGGGTCGACTTTAGGCTGATAACCATGGAAACAGCATAGGTTCAAATTTGCCAAATACTTGTTTAGCAAACCAACATGCCTTATTGCGGTGGACGACGCTCGGGAGTAGTTTAAACAACAGCTTAGATCGTCTTGCATAATGACGCCGAGATCGTTCTCATTCGAGACATACGGAAGTTGATGATCTCTCAGGAAATTCGGAAACCGAGACTTTTGTGGAACGTATACGACCGTACATTTTGATGCATTAAATTCCATACCGCTTTCGATCGACTAGCATTAAATGCTCTTTTAAATTTTAGCGAGTCCTCTGCTTTCGTCCCCGTTTTTCACATTTTTGCTTCGTCTGCAAACATTAACTTTGTGGTCCCACAATGTTCCTTAGGTAGTTTATAAAAACAAGGAAAAGTTGAGGGCCCGGTATAGATCCCTGTGGAACTCCTCGTGCTATGCGAATGGGATCAGAAAGTGACCCAGAAACCCTAACTGCCATGGTNGGTGCGTTGTCGAAGAAATTCTTCTACCCAGCCTAGTACAAGTCCCCGAATTCCGTAGTTAGGTAGTTTCCTCAGCAGTATTTTTTGGTTTACTCTGTCGAATGCTTTGGAGAAGTCGTTTTAACACAACGTCCACTGCATCACCGTGATCAGCTGCTCTTGTCCACTCTTCTCGGGCCAGAAGCAGGTTAGTGGTACTCGAACCCATGTTAAACAGGGGATACCACGTTGTATTTTTCCACGTGACTCACCACATTGTCTACAGTAATGAATTCTATGACTTTGAATTATACTGGGGTGAGAGTATCGCGGTGGTAGTTAGTTGGGTCACTACGACAACCGCCCCTGTATATCAAAAATTTATCCTTTGTTTACATGTTTGCGGGAGCACGATTTTATTGAACATTTTTTACTTGCCATGTTGAAAAGGGTTTCTGAATGAATATTATCTACCTCTAGAGAGGAAATCCCTTTCAAACACTTCATTTTCGATGCTATGATTTCTGGGGAAAAATCTGTTGTGATGTGCGCTGGATATGATGTATCCTCAAGTAACGGAGGCAGTTGTAGTCCGGTGTTCTCAGCTGCGGTAAACACTTGAGTGCACTGATATTTAAGCATTTTCGGCTGCCTCCTTTGTTGTCAATGAAACATGTTTTGCCACTCTTAACGCTGGAAAGCCAGACATAACTTTTTGTGGTGGCATTTATGTGTTTGTATAACAGCTTGGGATTTGATATGAACTTGCGTATCAGTATTTCTTGGTGTATTAAATTGTCGTCTCGTGCCAACTTGGTGCAGTGCTTTCGAAGTTGACAGTAGGTATACCATGTGTTGTTGTACGGAGATCATTTATAAGCTCTCCATGAGATATTCCTCTCCGAAATCTACCTTTTTTATCCGATTTCGAACTGCTGATCTTTGACCAGTTTAGTAGGTGATGCGTTTGGTCTTCGTTGCACCTTTTATCATTTCAGTCAGGTGGTTTGTACATTATTCCCAGGATACCAGGGGAAATCTCCCGGCAAAAATTTAAGTTCAGTGTAGTCAAAAAACACAGGAGCTAACCATAGAATCGTGCGGNNNNGCGGTACGGATGCATAACAAATGCAGTCAAACGTCAGCACAACATGATCACTGCGCCCTAATGGAGTTGTAGTAGAAATCGTTTCCACCATCAGTTCCTCGTTAACTAACACCAAGTCCAAAACTGACGGTGACTGGTTGGCTCCAAACCTCGTGGGCTCTTTCACAAAATTGCAAAGTGGATACAATTCCATAAGTTGTGCGAGTTGCCTCTCAAACGGTTGTAGAGATGTCGCTGATTTAGCTAGATTAGGGCAATCGAAGTCGTCCATAATGAGAACATGTGTGAACTTCAGTGACAGAATGTGATACATGGTTCTGAAACTGCAACGTGTCACTCCAGCGTGTGTGATCTTGCAGGCTGGGATCACCACAGTTTTCTTAGGTTATTTTCAAATATTTTAAGGGTACCGACAACTATGATTTGTCTTGACTTGATAATATTGGCCGATATCAGCTGATGTTTGCTTGTGAGGGCTGTAACAGTTTTACGAAAACAGATAGAATGTCAGGTAGAAATGTTGTTGTGTACTCTGATGAAAACGCCAGTCTTCGACCCGGTAACATTTTCATAAACTAGATGATAGTGATCAAACTAAGAAAATCCCAATTCTAGTGGCTAGAAGGTTCTGAATGTGATTTTTGTCAGCCTTTGACCCAACATGCCTCTTTCTTTGTGTGTGCACGTAGGCCGCAGCTGAATTTGGGGCAGAAACTGCCGGCCTGGAAGTGAACTGCCGAAATATAGGAAATGAAACGTGACCAAACGATTATTATAATCAAAGTCAAAAAATGTACCATAGAGCTGACAAACGCACGTGAAATCGAGTGAGAACCCTCATTCTGTGTGAAATAATTTGTGAACTAGTCAGGTAATTCTTTCAAGAGTATTGTTCGATTTAATTGAAAATAAAGTGATAGGGTTCGATTCCAAAGGGGAATTCATAGTGTGCAGAGCAAATGAAGTGTGAACTGAAAAACTAGAAAGCACTATACAGCTGTTTTGACCTGGTTGGGTCTCGTCAGTAGTGCGGATCCATCGATTCAACTGGGAATCGAAACCTGGACCTTAAAGGTAGAACGCAAGCATTGTACTCAGCCGACCATTGGGCAGCTAATCATACCGTTCCTCATTTTGCCCATACACGATGTAGCACAACCCGTCCTTGAAAGCTTGTTGTGGATATCGGTTCTCGCTCATCGCAGCCTAAAGAAAGATCGTGAGGACTGGTGGGCAACGATAGTTACTGAAATGAAAGTAGCGGCTGCATCAGGGAACATTCAAGGATTGTTCCAACTAAAAAGCAACATGGGAGGTCGCTGAACCGCAGTTAGTGAAACAATCTGCGACAAAAGTGGTCAAGCTATTCACAATAGGGAACAACAGATTGATCGATGGACGGAGTGCTTCAAAGAACAGTTCAACTGGCCAGATGCTGACCAAGCTATTTCTGGTGTAACTGAGACTCCGTGGGCAGTATCATCGGAACCTCGTACTGCAGCAGAAGTTCTTTCCTGCATCCCAGCCCTAAATAAAGGAAAAGCAGCAGGACAAGACGGGATTTCTTCCACTCTTTTCAAGATGAGGGATGATGAACTCTTAGACTCCATTACTGATATAATGCGTAAAATCTGGCCAAACAAGCGCATTCTATCATCCTAGAGCGAACCACTGGTTATTCCAATTTTTAAGAAGAGATCACCCACCGACTGCGCAAACCACCGTGGAATAAGTTGGATCCCAATCGTCACTAAGTTACTAGCCTCCATCATACTTCGACGTCTGACCCCATTTAGGGAGACAAACATCCGCCACCAACAAGGAGGGTTTCGACCAGATGGCGGTTCTATCGATCAAATCTTCACTCTACCTCAAGTCCTCGAGCTACGCCATATGCACCGTCAACCAACGGTTGTTGTGTTCCTTGACCTAAAAGGCACCTTCGACTCAGTTGATTGTGAATCCCTTATGAGTTCGCTCCTTGGTAAGGTAATACCGCAGAAGCACGTGAACAAACTGAGTTCACTCTACTCGCATCATTTTGGTAGTGTAAGGGTCTACGGCTAGCTGAGTAGGTAGTTCGTAACTAGCAGCGGTGTTTGTCAAGGGTGCCGTCTTTCACCATTCCTGTTCAATTTCGTCATAGAAGAAATACTGGAGAACACACCATATGGTCTCCAAAATGTGGGTATTGAATGGGCGGCTGAAAAAAAGCTGTGCGATGTGGAGTATACCGATGGCATCCTCTGTTTGTTCGAATGTATGGAGGATGCGCAATGAGCACGTGACAGATTAACAAGTTCTGTCGCTCCGTTTGGCATGTGCTTTGCACCTTCAAAGTGCAAAGTGATGCTACAAGACTGCGTGTCATCGGGTTCTGTTCTGAAACTAGACGGTAAGGAATTGGCTGAAGTTCATTGGTTCTCGTACTTAGGTAGCTGCGTGACAAACGACGGTAGCGCATCAAAGGAGATAACCACCCGTATTTCCAAGGCTCGAGAAGCGTAGGCAGGACTCAAACACCTGTAGCGGCGACGTGACGTTTCATTGAANCACCATTGTGCGATCAAATCTGCTTTACGGTTGTGAGACCTTGAATTTGCGGGTATAGGACATCCGTCGACTAGTGGTTCTCGACAATCGATGCTTAAGTAGTCTGACCCAAGTGGGGTGCAGTGAGCAGGTTAGTAACCTAGAAGTAAGTCGTTGGGTATTTGGGAATGCATAGAACAAGAACTCGCTATCGCATCAAACCCAGCTCAATAGACTCCGTTGGTTAGGACACATTTTACGTATGTCCGACGGTCGNCGGTCGCCTACCGCAGCGCGTCTTATTCGCAGTGGCTGTTGCAGGCTGGAGAAAGCTATGTGGAGGCCAGCAGATGACTTGGAGACGAGGTATAAGGAAATGCACAGAGTGATTGGGTAGAGTAGGTGTCCCTCGTCTTCCGGGTTGGGGTCCAAAAGACTCCGTAACCGCATGGTTAGAGACACTGAAGGTCATGGCTACGAAACGACAGCAATGGCGATCATGCTGTCACTTTTTATCAGATCAGAATGTTTGAAACTGAATGCTTGCACAATTGGACTGTATAGTCTATGTGTTGACCATAAAGGTTCGCTTTCTTTTCCCATCCCTAAAATTAAGTCCAATTCCTGTCCTCCTCACACATTATCATTTACCTTGCATTCAATATGAGTTTGGCAAAGATCACAGAAGTTCGCTTCACTGTATTACGCTGTACAATGATGTTGATGATGATGGTCCGCCCTATCCTTCAGGGCTATGATTCGGTTGGAAACTTTCACAACCTGATTACATGTTCTATGCGAGTGATCGAGGATTTGATTTGATCTAATATGACGATGAATTTGCGTTTCTGATGAGGCCAAACATGTTTGAAACAGCTATCCAGTGCTTCCTAGTGTTTCAGTTTTATGCTTTATTTGTCATATGCAAGACGAATTTCCCCTTTGAAATTAAATCAAATCCTCCGTTACTCACATGACGCGAGTAGTCAGGTGGTGAATGTTCCCAACCGAGTCATAACCCCGAAGGCTAGTGTTGAGATGAGCGAGGTTTGCGGCCTGCAATAAGCTTGCAAAGATGGCTTGTGCCATATCGTGTAAATGGCAAATAAGAAACGGTCTGATCAGCTGCCTGGTGGCCGAGTGGGTGGCATGCTCGCGTTTTACCTGTGAGGTTCCGGGTTCCATACCCAGTTTGGTCGATGGATTCACCGGAATTGCTGATGAGACCAAACCAGGTCACAACACCTGCTCAGGGTGCTTCCTTCCTTTTCAGCTCAAATCGCATTTACACGACGAATTCATCATATAAACAAATCAAATCCTCCTATGTTACTCCCATACAAACGATTAATATAATTAGTAACAGAAAAGGTACAAGAGACCGGAGACGTGAAATCGAGTGGAACTCAACGTTGGATAAAACATTTTTTAACTCACTCAGTTCCCTCTTGCAGTAGTACTTTTGCTCTTAAACCTACCAGTGCATTTGATCATCTAGAGCGGTTTCTATGATAACCTCTCGGTTAACCGGGATGCTTGACTCTGAGTGTTGGTGCTTTCTGTCATGATGCACGCTTTCAAGTGCAATATCTGATCTATAGAAACGTTAAACTACTGATTACTCACACCTTTTTTGTTCTCCGGATCAGTAATACTCATTGTTTGTGGAATATGCACCAAGTAATTGAAAACATGGTCATTCATTAAGCCAATTCAGTCATCAAATTTCTCCACATCTGAAGATAATGGAAATTATCGTATTGTGAACTGTTGTTGTTGCTTTTATTCTTGTTGTTGTTATCGCTGTTCTGGTTGTTGTTTTGTTCTTGCTGCTGTTGTCGTTATCGTCGTTGTTGGTTTTGTTCTTGCTGTTGTTTTTGTTGTTTTTGAACTTGTAGGGTTTTGAATAAGAAGCTGTTAAATTTTGAGAAGCATTGATACTGACACAAATGTGTATTGACAGCCGGAAGCTACACAAATTATTACATCCAAACTTTTCCACTGAAAACATTTTCTGTGGGGACTTGCAGAACTCCAAGGGTTGCAGATTGCAATAAATTACAGCATCAGAGGCATTTTAATTGATGCGGATAACACAAGCGAGCAATAACTTAATTTTATTGTTTTAACTGAATTTCGTCAAGCCTTGCCAACCACCCCCTTAGTCGTTTTTGTTCATAAAGTATTATAAATGTGATTTCATTAAATTAAAGTTCATTGCAAAATAGAAACTCATCTTTCGGATTGGGCAAATCAGAGATGCTTGGCGGTATTGAAAGCAAACTTGCACAGAATTTGCTGAATTTACAATACATTGAACATAAGGATTAAACGATAAATACAGTAGACAGTTTCCCACATTCAATCCGCAAATTGTTTTATGAAATGCAATGTCACATCCAATTTCATTTTAGTGATCAAACAAAAATCGGGCCTATTTTAGTCGAATTTCCACAAGATCGAATTGCTTTCAAACTTTGGAATTCATTGAAATCGAGCACGGGCCAAGGGATGCACATCCAAGATTTGGAAAATATGGGGCAAAGTTGATCTTCGTCTGCAAGATAAAATAGAGGGTGTCAAAAGGCAAAGCACGTAAACGTTTTTTTTGTGTCAAACACAACGACCGGTGGGCGTGTGGAAATGACAAGTGAGTTGTCCGATGCAAAACGACAGTCGGTTCTCCTATTTCTGCATTCCGGGTCAGTCATGTGAAAATGTGTTTGACAGAGACTGCCATCCGCCATACCGGGACGGGAAATTCGGTGAAAATGGTTCCAATATATCGGTAGACAAACCAATCCAGGTTTGAATGCATGTTTTGGTTCGTAGAAAGTCAACCGGTGAATGTACTGATTTGATTTTGGTCCAAACCGAGATGCACTGTGCTAGGGAAGGATGCGTTTGGACGGCTACATACTGAAGGATATGCAAGCACTACGTCCGGTGTGGTCTGGAAAAACTTATCCACAATTGATGTATATATATACATATATATAGATATATATATTCTTCACGATAACAACTTTTGCAACAGCGGGTGATTTTTGGATAGACAGCTCTTTCAGAGCCAATCTATTTAAGAATCAATACTATGATTCGATGTTTTGTAGGTGGGTTGGATGCTACTAACCGCAACAAAAGTCACTTGAACGTCTTTATAGAATATTTCCAGGGGAAGTTTGCCCAATTAATCATATACTACTTATTGGGATATATGTATTGTACAATGAAACTATGATTTTTAGCGCTGAATAGAGAGATAATGTCCGAAGCTATCGGGCATTATTTTACATAAACGGGATTAAACACCTTACTCCAAGTGGCATGTCCAGAATGCATATTCTGTTGCGATTTGCACTAAGTTCAGGTCAATGCATTCCACTATTTTGCGTGTGAACAGCGTAGTTTTCTACTACTCCACTTGCAACATCTTTGTGCAGTAAGTACCGTAAAGACCAAAAACATGTGTGCTGTGATACAGGTAGGTTGGTCCGCTTGGTAGGTGGGGTTTGACATTTCACGGGAAATCAGCTGATCGAGATATGGACAAGTGAATTGATCGGCAATAACTGAAGACGACATCTGAGCAAACATGAATTGGCAATCCGGTTCAGCCATGGTATGAGTTGGTTGGCAAAAGGTAACGCACACGCCTTCCATGCGATGGGTCCGGAGTTCAAATCCCGGACGGGACGGTGGATATGCACTACTTATGAGCTTTGATAAGAGCAAAACTCGAGTCTAGTGCTTCCTTGAGTGTGTTTGAATCGACGAACCGAGGATTGTGCGTAAAGTTGAAGTCAGAAAGATATTAAGTTCAAATCAATCAATACTAAAATAATTCACATCACTACTCACAAGTAACAGTGAGTTACATGCGAATAGACAAACGTGCGTGAGTTGCAGATGCGAACATGTGATCGACTGAATGTATGTGAAAAACCACATGATCAGTTTCTTTTGTACACTGTAACGACACCTTGTCCCACCATGTTTTAGCCAAAACTCACAAACTATTCAGCCTGGACCCACATTCCTTTGGCCAGAATGTGCACTGCTTTAACCGTTACCCGAAGTCCTTTAACCTCGAAACACAAAGTTCATTCATACCGCTGTAGGCAAGTCCGATCGAACAGCATCGAAGTTTTCTGAGATACACGAATGTTAAAATAAATCGTTTTCTTTAAGTGTTGGTGTTGCAAAGCTCGGCGAAGGTTTAATCAATGTGCCCGTATCGAAGAATTGAGAGCAACAAATGTGATGAAAATTAGGATGTTGCAACAATTCGGTCGATTCCTGTATATCTGCCAAATTTGATCGGTTTAAACTAGTGGTGGTCTCCCAGCTCCAAAAGACCTACAAGGTCAACTTTTCTGACAGGTGACCTCGATGTTGACTGGATTGTTCAAGTCATGTGTTCACGAGACAAGCAATCATTTGGGCGCTAACGGGTTGCTGCGTATTCCGGGTTGTAGCAGGACTGGGCTTCTTTTACTTCTGTTCATTGGTTGTCGAAACACGGGGTGGGGTGGGGGTGAGGCGATTAGCGACCATTGTTACCCCAGATCGCAAAATGTCTCCTTTTGCAGACTGCCGAAATGGGAGAGACAAACAAACGCGCTTGCGCGCAAGCGGAACAGATCGCGGTCGAGTATACCGCAGAACACGACACGGAGCTCTTCGGGTATGCTTTCCGACACCGACACAAACCAAAACAGGTCGCATAATTGACCCGACTTTTGATGTGTTTTCCTGTTGGAGTTGGTAGAGAGCAACGAGGATTTGGGCGTGTGTGTGTGCAGTGTAATTCTTTTGCTCAATCTCTGAGGCAGTGTGATTACGCGCGTATTTNCCCCCCCCCCCCCCGAAACCGCCAACCAGGGGTTTTCCGTATGTGTGTGTATTTACGTATGTATTATTTTGCATTCTTGATGGAATTTTCACCAAACTGGACTCAATCAGTCAGTCACTTTGTGTGTGTGTTTGGGCCGCGTGGGCAAGCGCGATCACGCGGGCGAAATTTATGCAAATTGGTCGCATGGAACGAACCAGTGTATATGGGAATAGGCATTGGAAGGAAGTCATTTGTTGCTCGTGTTATTCTCTTCCGGCTCGTATCACGTTTTACCCGCCTACTCTAGGCACAAATCACAAATCGCGGAATAACATCCCTGGAGAGAGAAAATAACACACAGGAAAACACCCTTCAGCAGAGTTGAAACGTTAGTGTAATCCGTGGAGCCCAGTGCCACCCGATGTATCTTGGAATGAGGAATCGGTATGATGCTCGCATGCTCACGCCAATGACTGAATAACGGGTGTGATTAGGAAAGATGTTGGCATTTGTTTCTGTGATGTCTTTGATGGTCAGCGAGACCAAGAGAGAGAGTAGTACTTTTGGATCAAATAGCGATGTGTTGCTACTCATGTGGCAAATCCGCGGGAGGGCGGGGGGGGGGGCGTTCTCTGTAGACAACATTCTCTTTCGAGATGTGTCAGTCTTTTATGTGGAATGCGCAGTTAACTAAAGAGAGAGATTTACAAAACGACGGATTTCTAAGACGATTTGAACTGATCTGGAAATAATCTTTATTTCTTTCATATGGATCAACGGATATAGTAAATGCATGAAAACACCTCTGTCCTCATCAAAACGTAACACTTGAAGGAAGATGTTTGAAAGGCATGCTACCGTATTCACATGAAATTGTCTTTGATACTATCGAGGTAATTAATACATAACGCTTGAGTGGAGACTTTCAGCTAGTAGATTCCATGCAGAGACGACCAGTCTCAGTGCTTCGAAGATGCAGAACGACAAATAGGACATTGTGAAAATGAAACTAAAATACCCGTATCACGCCTGAGTCATATAAATAAATAAATTCTAATGACTTTATTGCTGAGGCCTGTTTAGCTTGCGACCGATGCATTAGATGCCCTCATCAAAATCGAAAAATAGAACAGTTACATGTGATTCGACTAACAGAAGTAAAGCAATAAGTGGATAAAACTACAGATACTGTTGTACTTGATGTGGAATAATGCCCTATTCAAGCACACGAATGAGACTCAAAACACCAAGCCTTGAAAGAAACAATTCGTCTGATGAAAGTCAGGATTGGGCACGAGTGCACGAGTTCGCTCGATACCTGTATGTGCACTGGGCGAATAACACTTGTGCATTCATTGTAGAGCAATGGACTGCTGATGTAAATATCTGCGAAAGATTAGTAACCTCAGACACCTTTGCCATCAGTAATTGAGAAAAATACATTATTTTAAATAGATGAATAAATCTTTCTCATACGCCATGGAGGTCAACGAATGCTCCCGGCACAGTTCATTCAAAGGTCCTCTAAAAAAGAACGGCCATAGCAGTTTGACTTCTCCCTCGGGACTGCTGTGGAGGTCAGGCGCTGTTAGTGATCATCATAATGCCCTAAAGATAGTGTGTTCGAATCCCACCACATGCGCCAAACAATCTCTGTTTTGAATGTATCTTGTGGTTGTTCATTCTAAAAGTTCAGCTTATTGTTATCAAATCGATTGAAAAAGTTAAGGAATTATTATTGATTAAAAATTAAAACCGGTAGCAATGTATGATTTAATTTAGCATTGTTAATTCGCTAAAAAAAAGCACCGGTTAATGTCATAGTTGAAGAATGTTCCATGTTCCGGGATTTGAATTCCGAACTCATCGCATGAAAGGCATATCTGTGACCACTTTCACAACTAATTCACAGTAGGCCGACCTAAAGCACCAAGTCAAGTTTATCCACATGCGGTGTCCTTGATGAAAGCCAGTCGTTTTAGTGGGTCCAACAGCAACGAAAGTAGACGAAGTTGGTCATCAGGTAACTCCATTGCAAAACCCTCCAGGACTGACTGAACTGATTGACTGATTGGCTGTGACATTTGAACACGATGAAATTGAAAATTCTGGTCACCCCTAGCCCCATGACCCGGTATGAGCTCGTTCGTGCTTTCATGCGAAAGATCCCGAGCTGAAAGTTAGGACCGAACGGTGTTTATGCACTCGTGATCAGCTCTAATGAGAGCAACACTCCGATCTATAGTACTTCCCGAGTGTACAGTTCATTGAAAGAATCGAGAATTTTACCTGAAGACATCTCCGAAAGAAGGCCGGCTCAAATCAATATCACTTAGCCCACAATCCTACTTAAAATTACAGGTGGGTAAAATGATAAATATTTTATTTCATTTTTTGATATACAGGTCTAATAGAAACTGAATCAGCGGGTCCCTGTGAAACACTCGTTGGTTTGTACAGGCAAAAGCGTGTATATTGAAGTATATTCTTTTTCCAAATTAGGTCGTCCTCCTGTTTGGATGTACTCGGTTTACGGCCTCCAGGAGCTGTTCTGGTAGGTGTTTTTCCATGTATTATACTGTAAATCGTGCTTTTGATAACGTTAAAGCATTGAACAAGATTTGATATGAAAAAGCCCAGCTTGTGTGCTCGTGCAATTCTACTTCTGTTCTCCTCAATGAGATCATGAGAACTTTTGGTTTCTAGTGCTGCTTGCTTCATTATGATGCAACAATTGGACCATTTAAGGCTGTGCACAAAATTGATCTTGATTTGAAGGTTGTCTTTGATGAGAATGGTCTTTCTCGAATTCGGCGAGTTAGCTATCAAACATAAATTGTTTTTTATGGAACCTTAGTTAATAAAATTTGTTTGGGTTGTGGAAGAATTTCATTTGGTTATTCAATAGAGTTGCTACAGTGAATTATAAGTCAGATAAGAATGCCAAATAACAAATAACCGAGGTGGCAAGGGTTTATGGAAGTATATCAAATGGGAATTCGTCTTGTATATACCAAATGAAGCGTCAACTGAAAAGCTCGGAAGCACTGGACAGCTGTTTCGACCTGGTTGGGTCTCATCAGCAGCGCGAATCCATCGACTCGACTGGGGATCGAACCCGGGACTTCATGGGCAGAACGCAAGCGTGCTACTGTGGTGATCCAGGCCTACACGATGGCGCCTACCCTCAAGCGGCGGGTTACAGTTTCAGGACATTTGCGATCAATCAAGTTTGAATGCTGACGTCAATGGCACGTGCATGGCTTCTGAATACACGTCATTGGTGGATGGTGCCAGCCAATCCAAGACAATGCAGACAGAAGCAAGATTATGCAAGCAGCACTGCAATCCAATTGGTGGAAACTCAGATAGCCAATAATCTCCCTTTGTACATATAATTTAATCACTTTCATTCCCTC